>JAMKPZ010000211.1:0-94395 GCA_024699675.1 Amphibolis antarctica
AAATATTTTCTCCTGTTGTGAAAATGACATCTATCCGAATGGTTTTAGCTTTGGCAGCAAGTCTTGATTTAGAGATAGAACAGATGGATGTGAAGACTACTTTTCTCCATGGAGACTTGGAGGAAGAAATATACATGGAGCAACCAGAAGGGTTTGTTGAACAAGGAAAAGAAGACTTTGTGTGCAGGTTGAAGAAAAGTCTTTATGGTCTGAAGCAAGCCCCAAGGCAATGGTACTTAAAGTTTGACTCTGTTATGGGGGAGTAAGGCTACAAGAAGTGTAGCACTGACCATTGCGTCTTTGTCAAAAGTTTTTCTCCTGACGAGTTCATTTACTTATTGCTTTATGTTGATGATATACTAATCATTGGCAAAAATAGGTCCAGAATTGCAGATCTGAAGAAAGTATTGCATCAATCTTTTGCTATGAAAGACTTGGCACTTGTAAGAAAGATCCTTGGAATTGAGATTGAAAGAGACAGAAATTCCAGGAAGCTATACTTGTCTCAACGCAAGTATATTGAGAGAGTTCTCAAAAGATTTGAGATGGATGATGCAGACTATGTTAGTTGCCCTCTCACGGCTCGGTTCAAATTGAGCAAGAAGCAGTCTCCTACTACAGAAGAGAAGACGAGGGAAATTGAAAAGATTCCATATGCCTCTGTAGTGGGAAGTCTCATGTATGCCATGATATGTACGAGACCTGATATAGCTCATGCAGTCAGTGCGGTGAGTAGATTTTTAGCAAATCCTGGGAAACAGCATTGGGAAGCAGTGCTGTGGATTATGAGATATCTCCGTGGCACCACAGATTTGAGAATTTTCTTTGGTAGTGGAGAACCAACCTTACTTGGTTATACAGACTCAGACATGGCAGGTGATGTAGATGATTCAAAGTCTACCGCTGGGTATCTCTTTGTCTATGCAAGGGGAGCTGTCTCATGGCAGTCCAGATTACAGAAATGCATTGCTCTATCGACTACAGAGGCTGAGTTTATTACTGCTACTGAAGCTTGCAAAGAAATGCTATGGCTGAAGAGAATGCTTGGAGAACTTGGAATGGTGCAGGACAAGTTTGTTTTACTAGGTGATAATCAAAGTGCTATTCATCTAAGCAAGAAACTATCTTTTCACTCCAGATCTAAGCACATCAAGGTGAGATATGATTGGATTCGAGACGTTTTGAATACTAAGGAATTGGAATTCAACAAGGTACATACAGATGACAATGGAGCTGACATGCTCACTAAAATGGTATCAAGAGACAAGCTGAGCATCTGTGCTCAGATAGCAGGCCTTGCAGATTGATCCATGTAGGCGGGCAGAGGGGGAGATTGTTGGGCCAGGGTCCTCCTCCTCCATGGGCCTGCGGACGGCCCAAAGAGAAATTTTATTTTTCTTCACGCAAGTTGTTTTGGAGAGGTGCAATTGGGGGAAAATTAGAGGAGAGAGAAAGGGCAAAAAAAAACCCTCGATTTTTCGGCGACGCGTAGAAGAGGAAGAAGGGCGAAATCGAGCCCTCGATTTTTCAGCGATTGAAGCCTCCTGTCGCCGATTCCGGAGAAGACGGGAGGAGACGCGCGAGAGGCGCGTGGCATCACCGGCCTTCGACAGTTGACGGGATAACCGCGCGGGTGTCACGTGCCGTCGATTCCAGCGCTTCCGAGAGGTGCGGGTGTCTCGTGCCGTCGATTCCAGCGCTTCCGAGAGGCACGCAGGTGTGCGCGTGGAGTCGCCGATCCCAGCGAAGGCGAGAGGCGCGTGGAGTCGTCGATTCCAGTGCGGACGTGTGGTGGTTCCGACAGAGGATGGGCCGAACAGGTTTCGGTGGACTGGGCGTGACCTACGCTCGATCGTGGCTTGGACGCGTGAGCTTGGAGTGGCTTGGGTGCGTGAGTCTGGTCGTGGCTTGGACGCGTGAGCTTGGAGTGGCTTGGACGTGTGAGCTTGGAGTGCTTGGACGCGTGAAGCGTGGACCGTGCTCGGATGCACGAAGGCCGGATAGGGATTGGACTATCGGACAGAGTTTGGACTATGATCAGACAGTGTTCAGATCGACTTTTCGGTTTATACTTCCCTCCTTATTATTATTATTGTCAGATTGAAGATAACATGTGGTTATGCTGATCTCAAGTTGAAAACTTGAGAAGAACATTGTACTTCCTTTAACAGCAGAGTGCAGGTTACCTAGACCGAGAAGGTCCCGTGGTTTTTTCTTCCTTACACTAAGGAAGTTTTCCACATAAAAATTCTGTGTGTTGCTTGTGATTGTTTTTGGTTGCAGTTTCGTTTGCTTCGTTCCCATATTGTTTGGTCCTCGCTTTTCCTAACAGGCATCAATTATGTAGGGTAAAAGCTCCAATTGGGTGGAATTAATCTAAGATAGGAGGGTTTGATCCCTCTCAAATCAGAGCCCAAAAAAAATTCAAGCAATACACATGTACATGCATGAAAATGCAAATATATATATATAGTACATTATTTATTATAAAGTGTTCTTACTCTTTCGGAGAAATTAAATTTTAGAACCTTCATATAGGAAAGTTAGCCATTAACAAAACTCTAGTTGTATATAAATTAAACACATAGGAAGCACTACTTTCTTCGTTATAAGTTGTTAATTGTGTACATTTTGTTAGTTATGTGATCAACCTAAAACATACAAGTTAGTTGAGTATCTGACCTTAAAAACTCAATGTGTTGATTATTGTTTAAATTCTTGAAAACATATGTAACATATTGGTGATTAAGTTGTTACTTGATTGGTGTACATGTGTTTAATCATAAATGCATGGTTTATTAGTTGGTGTACATGTGTTTAACCTAAAACACATAATTAGTTAAAGTGTTTGATTTTTAACATTTGTAAAGTTGGTTAGGAGTATTTTGACCAAGAAACTACTTAGCGTGTATTGAAAGTGCTTTTGACTAAAAGACACCCATTATTGGTTTAAAGTGTTTATACCTAAAAACACTTTTCATACCTAAAAACCCATTAATGATTCAATGTTGACCTATGAGACAACATTGATTTAGTGAAGAAAATGAAATAGACACAAGCAAAAATTTGGGAGTGAACGTTATTACCAATTGATGTATATATAGTGGGTGTTTGTGCTGCCTGTAATTGAGCGAAAAGGAAATGAAAGGAATTCATTTCCACTCATTTTTGTCCCACTGTTCATGTAGTTTTATGTGACGAAAATGAAACCCTGATGGGTTAGATGTGATTCATCTGGAAATCAACTCGCGTTGTGCCCTCTCTCACCCCTGCACCCTCTCTTGATTGTCGCCACAACCCTTGACCGCCCTCGCACGCTCTCTTCGACGTGAAATGAATTCTCGTCAATTCATTTCTAACCAATTCTGTGCACACAAACACATCATATAAGTAAAGTTTCAAAAAGTTTTTTTTTTAACTTTTCTTCACTTCTCTACAACAAAAATGCTCTTCACTCACTTTTCATTTCAACTAATTCCAAACATCGTGAAAAGTTGAAGTTGAGTCTTATTATCAAACTGAATTGACCTTCATATAGTAAATTATGAAATAAAAACTTGTGCATGAAAATTTGTATGGTGATAATGATATATAAAAATTGGTATAATGTTGAAACTGAATCTAATGGGGGAATTTGCGCACATTAGAAATCTTGGAAAAGAAAATTTTTAAAAAAATTTCTAGATTTTCAGGTGTTTATGCATACCAGAAAATTTGGATAAATTTTAAAATTTTCCATCACTACAAGTATAAATTTTTTCTGTCATTTTTTGCCTATTTAGTCGAAAAAATTCTTGCAAGTAGTGAAAATTTCATCATGACGTAATTTCCTGATGTCTTGCCCAACTTCTCCCGAATATTGCAAAACTCATGGCTATAAGGAAAATATAAAATTATATTTAAAATATTAAAATATAAAATAGTTATAATTTTTTTAATTAATTTTCTAAAATTTGTACAACGTTCACAAATAGTTGTAAAAAAAATTTCATTTCTTAATTTTTTCATTTTCTCGTATTTCTGACGTGTACAAACAGACTCTAAAAGATCCTTAAGACTGGATTTTCTTCCTTGTGCTAATCACTTGCAAATGTTTTACACTTTCACCGGTGCATTTGATCGTTTCTTCGGATCTTCGAAACGCTGTGTAGGATCTCCTAGAAGTACCACATGATAGGCGGCTATTTTGTGGCTCTTTTCGTTCCTATGAGTTCTGGTCTACTGCTTTGAAGATCTGTCTTGTTTTATATTTATATTGTTTGCCTTATTTGCTTTGTTTTTCATGTTTAGTGAGGTCCAGCTTACGTCTAGTTTTAACTTTAATTTTATATAAATTTTTAATAATATTATTGCTATATAAATTTTAATCTATAAATTTTCATTACCTTAATTACTATACAATTCTAACTCTATCTGTGAAAGTAACTTTAACTTTTACTCTATCTAATTCTAGAAGTCAACTGAAATTCTCTTCAAATGAAACCTTTGGTTTTATTTGACAATCATTGTAAATTAGATAAGCTTAAAGTTTAGGTTTTTTTTAAGTAGACACAATTTTTGAGATAAAAAATTATTTTCTATTTTCCTTTCTAATAGTTAAAGTGAAAACTTCTACTTTCATAGTATCATTTGTTAAAACATATACTTTAGGTATGTTTATTTCAACTCTAGAATATAACTTTTAATTTCTAGAATGATACTACTTTAAAAGAATAAAGCTTAAAATAAAAGAAGTAATGACATGAGTTATGTTTATTTATAACTTTTTTTAAAGTTCTCTCATTTTACCCTTAATTGTTTTTTTATCAATAATTTTTGTAACATTATTTAAACAATCTACTTTATAAAAAATATTTATAAAAATGCATTAAAATATTTACCTACTTTCAATTTTATGATTTTACATTTAAATAAATATTTATTTATTTAAAAATATTTATTTAAATATTCTAAAACCATTGAGGATATCATTTTGTATTTATTTAAAAAAATATTTAAATATTCTAAAACAGTTCAGAGGAAATATAGCGTAGTGAAAAAAAAACCTTTAAAGTGGCTACAAGTTTGATGAGCAATCAAAGAACAGCTTTTCATAATGGAGAAAAAAAAAAATATATAAGAAGCAACTGTTATGAAATAAGAAGTAATTAAGAATAATAAAAAAGTAATATTTATTTATATTATTTTTAAAATTACTTCAATTTATTTTAAAAATTAAAAGTAGATGTAAATAAACATATTTTTTATATAATAATTTTTTTTACAAATTTTATTTTTAAACAAAAAGTTAGTCAATCTTATTCGCGTCTTTCTTCTTTTTACTTGGACCACATCAAAAATTACGCAATTTACGTTCCTCACGGACCTCACCCCGCAGATTTGAAAATTCAAACCGGCATCTCACGACGTTGAGATCGATCGACATCCCTTTCGTCATCCCAGCGCAGGATTTTTTGCGTATGTTTATCGTCATTTACACGTCTGTAGCCCGACATTTTTCAATCTAACTACGACACGTACCTGCTCTCTCTGTACGTCGCGCGCCGCTGGATTGCGTTCACGAGAAAACACGGTGTGGGGATTTGAAACACGGCATTCGCAAGACGGCAAAGAGGAGTGGCAGCGCTTCGGCGGCCCATCTTTTGTTTTGTAGGTGTTGACACGAAAGCTGTGGTGCGCAGTTCAAAAGAGAAAAAGAGGAACGCCACCGACCGTCCTCTTCCACTCTCCTCTCTTGATTTTACTTCCTTAAAATTTATTAATTAATGAAAAAACTTACACATGATAAAAATACTTCAGTTTCATTCATCAATTTTAATATAATATTATTTTTTCAACACATTTCCCTAACAGGTTTGTATTCCTTGAAAATTAACAAAAAAAGAAAATGTAAAAACTTTTTTATTGTTAAAATATTAAAAATTTGAAAATTAAAAATTTTATAGAACATATTTTATGAAAATTTAGAAAAATTTGTAGTTAATTTTAAAAAAATATTTTAATTTTTTAACATTTTAACAATAAAAAAATTTTAAATTTTCCTTTTTATTGATTTACAAATTAACTGCACAAACTCCCCTAAAGTACATAAGTCTCTTATTGAAGTATTTTATATAACATCTTACATGTAACATATATAGATTAATTCTGATATCATATAAATTATATTACATTAAAACTAATTAGCTAATAACAAAAGACTTAGAATTAATACATGAATTTTAGTTCTACTCATCGTAAGACTATTTTACTCGACATATTTTCGTACTTATGAACTCTTCATTAGAGTATCTTAGCTCTTTATTAAAATACTCTACATATATAACGTATTACGTGTAACGTGTATAGATTGATTTTAATATCATGTAAATTTTATTATATTAAAATTAATTAAGTATATAAAAAATTTACAAGTGATATAAAAATTTGAATTCTATTTATCAATTTTGATATAAAATTATTTTTCCCAAACCTGCTGCATGACTTATTCTTGCCGTAAGTAAATGATATATTGATTGTTTTCACGTTGATCTCGTAACCTTAGACGACTCTTAAATTTTGATTGTTGTCTCTTTTAACATTTATTAAACGATAACAGTGTTCAAGAAAATTCAAACTCACGTACGATTAAAGATACGTGGAATGTTTACCGACCATCCATGTTTCAAACTCTTGTTAATTTTTTAAAATAATGATAATAATAATAATATTATTATTATTATTAAATTTGTTGACACGTGTACAGAGGAAACCTACTGATGTCGAGAGTAGGCTGTGCTCGTAGTTTTAATTATAATTCAAATGGAAAAAGATTAAAATAATAATAATAATATAAAAATTTAAAAAATGTTATTTTTTAAAAAAATTATTATTTTAAAATAATTTTACTTTATTTTTGAAATTTCCAACTGATGTTATAAGATTAGCAAGAATCACTACAAATACGTTTACGAGTAATTTCTTTTTATTCTGGGAGTTGAAAAGAGTTGATATTGAAGTTAATTTGATGAATAAAGTTAAAATTATATAATAATTTAGGTAATTAAAATTTATACAGTAATAATAATGTTAGAAATATTTTTAGAAGTTAGAAAAATTACTCGTAAGGTACCTTAAGATGCACTTTAGTTAAGGGGTTTTCTTTAAATCTCATGGTCACATATTCAAAATCATGCTCACGTAATTGATTATCTCAATCTCCCCTTTACTGGGAGTTGTGATGATCTGTTTAGCTTACACTGGTGGACATATACATCCATTATAATATCTTCAAATGGTGACAACACGTATTTGTTACTTCTGTATTTTTTGGAAATCATGAAAAAAAAAAAAATTCAAATTTTAAGATATTTATGTATCTCGAAAAATTTGAAAAACTTTTAACACATGGATAACTACAATTGTGATAAAGCAGATTATAATACAAGGTAAGAAAAAAAAGAAACGTTAGATAACTACAATTGTCACGTAAGTCTTACTAACTCTTTTTCTAATTTTCTTTTCTTCTTCGGTCTCCATCAGCATCAATATATTACAGAAAGACAGAAGAAGAGAAAAAAAAAGAAGAGGGAAAAATGTGATCTAAGTTTCAATACGGAAGCTTGGAAGAAGGATCCAAAGCAACGTTTGGCGTTGCTGATGCGTGGCGGTCCCGGCGGACGCTTCTTTTTCATCGAACTGAAGCGCACAAGCTGCTGCGTTTAATTAAACTTGCAAGAATGAGGTTTCAGTCGTACCATACACGTGAATATATATTCAATGGACCCCCCTCTCTCTCTCTCTCTCTCTCTCTCACACACACACTCTCTCTAGATCTCTCGCTATCGTCGATAGGCAATTTGGATGCCGGACACATTCGACGTACGTTGTTGAAAACAGGAGATTGCGTGCTTAGATGATGAAAGAAATTGTATCGAGTTTTCGTTGCAAGTCTGAACCTTTTTTAAAATCTAATTCGAATGATGTTGTCGTTTGTTTAACTTTAATTTTAATAATTACGAAGAATTAAAATTAAAAGTAATTTTATAAATGGTATTAAAATTATACGGTAAATTATAAGGTTGATTTGTAAACATTAAAAATTTGAAAAATAGAAATTTAGAAAATGCAAAAGAAAAAGAAATAGAAATAGGATTGTTTGTGTTTGTTGTTGAATTCTGTTAGTTTAAACAAAATTTATAAATATTTTAGATTTTAACATTTTAAATATAATTTCATATTTTTCGTATATTTGTAAGTTAAGCAATGATTGAGAGAAATTGGATAAAATGTACAAAATCAAGAAATTTTTACTAATTATAAGAATTTTCTTAACTTAATCGTGAAAAATAGAGAAAAAAAAATTATACTTATAATAATAAAAAAATTAAAATCTTTTCACTTTTTTCCAGGATACACAAATGCCAAAAATCTAAAATAAAAAAAAATTCAAGATTTCCCAAGAATACAAACTTTTAACGAAGTAAAAATTTATATATAAAAAATTATATAATAATAATAACAATATGCTGAAAATTTAATAAAAATTAAAACTTTCCGATGCCTACGTACGCGATCGTTGAAGAAATAAATAAGGCACGAGCATTGGCAGAGAAGGGTACACGTTTCTGTCGTTGACGCCGAACGAGCTGGTGTGAACCGCATTCGCCGGCGGCCGCAATTTCTGTAAAATTAATTGTCAAAGAGTAAGATAATTTTTCTTATTTAATTTATGCTTTTTATGAATACGAGACTATTTTAATTAAATAATGGA
This sequence comes from Amphibolis antarctica, assembly GCA_024699675.1. Lineage (NCBI taxonomy): Eukaryota > Viridiplantae > Streptophyta > Magnoliopsida > Alismatales > Cymodoceaceae > Amphibolis > Amphibolis antarctica. Next base: position 8,753 of record JAMKPZ010000211.1, read on the forward strand.
AGATTATGATAAATCACCGACTGCCCGCCCGGCCATCCGATGGGGAAGGGACGGCTCCGATCGACTCGGAAACATTCTTTCGCGGAAGGGAGCTGTCGTGGGAGGTTGCTTGGAGTGCTGCGTGAAGTTTACTTTATTAAAATTAATTAAATAATAGAAAAAACTTATAAATAATATGAAAATTTCAATTCTATTCTTTTCTTTTCTTTTGATGTAAATTTTCTTTTCCTAATACGCTACGGCAGCTGCACGGAACAGCCGGAACGATCCAAACGAAGAGGTTGGCACCGCCAAGGTGAAAAATGGGCAGCTCGCGCGCAGGTAAGGAGTGGCGAACATGCGCGCAGCTCCTCATAAAAGTCAAATATCTTGACTTACATGCCATTGCCTTGCATTATTAACACAAATCAACCAATCAATCAATCAAACAAGTTGCAGTAATTAAAGAATGGGCGCTTGGCGTACTGGTGATGTTCGTCCCTTAATCAGGCCAAACCTATCAATCAAGATATATATATACATATAAAAATGCGCGTGCATATGCATTTTTCATCGCAAGTAGGTGGGGTGAACATCGATTTTGCAGGTGCAAGTAGGCAACGATACTATTGGTGGATGGATGGGGAGGACAAGATCGTCGCCAGCCATTTGAGACCAGGATCGATGAGGCCAGACACGAAATTAAATGTGACTGATCATCATTTTCAACTCTGATACCGTGGTTAATTAACCATATAATAAACAATTAACAAAATCAAATGATCCAACAACTTCGTTGGATTATTATTATTCTCCACCTGCATGTATATATGTATATATGAATGATTGTTTGAAAAGCTCAACCCGGCCGGCTATATATATATCTGTCATGTAAGCTAAGTACAGATTCAATCTTCATTTTAACCAATTAAAGTGTGGAATTATTACAACAATATATGACAAGATTAATTTCTTGCTTTGGAATAATCAACAACCAGTTGAGTTCCCAAAAATCGAAAGTATCTGTGGATAACAACAAGAAGTTAATTAATTGAGAACTGGGGGCCATGCAGTAGGAGAGGGGAGCTTTGGGGGATCGACGGAGAAAAGGCACATCTTGTTTGACATGCATGTGGCCACAATTAACTTTGGCATGTCTGTGTGGATCGATCTATCCCCTCAAGTGATGGCTTATTCAACACGCACCAAACTCTAGCCCAACATGCATTATACCTCAAATCCGCATGTCAATCAATTAATTCTGCACGGGAATCACACTACACCTCCCCCCCGAATTGGGTTGGTCGTCTCCGATGTATCGATCGATCTCCATCGAATTGCGGCGATGACCGAAGCAAACGTGCTGTATACTGCTTTTAGTAGGTGAGATTTTAGGTAGATCATTCGAACTTATGTCTTCTTATCTGAGGTTAGAATGCAACAAATACCATATCATTATCGAAGCACTTAATCATATATGCATGTGCATATATATATATATGCATATAAATACCATATCATTATATATGCCTTGAAGATCGTTCAAGGGTTTGGTTAATTAATTAAACAATCTTTGTATTCTACCAAAGTTGTGATATAATCCAATTGATTTCGAGTAGATCGAGTACGTATTATAACACTCCCTCCCACCTTGAGTTTTGATGAGGAAAATGAAAATTAAAACTACTGATGTAATTAAAAAGAAGAAAGATCGAAGATATTTTATTTAAATTCTAATCTAATTAATTAGAAAAGCACTGCCATGCCGGTATTTTTTAAAAAGAAAGAAGAACAAAGAAGAAAAGAAACATTCATGGTAGCTGACGACGGACGAGGGGATTAATTTGCATTCTTTTCTGTGAATTAATTGAACTGATCAGATGAGGGTCCTGGTTGATCTTTTGTGGAACTGCAGGGACATGCATCCATCGGCTTCCTTGACTTGATCTGGTCAATAAAGCAGACAAGAGCTCCATGTTCACATGTGGGTGGGAATAAATAGGCTGCCAAACCCCCATCTCCATCCATCTTCTCACTTCTTAACTACAGGCGGATCAGTATTAATTCCCTTCTTTTCTTGCTGAGAGCTAGCAGCTTGCGGAGAAAGGAGATTGAAGGGAATGAGAGACCCACAAAGAGGACGAGTCAGGCACTACAACAGGTCGGAAGCTCCTCGGATGCGGTGGACGGAGGAGCTCCATCAACGCTTCGTTGATGCTGTCGCTTACCTCGGTGGCCAGCAGAGTAAGCAAAGCTTGTAATTCGTTAGCTATAATTAATTAAGACCCCTGGTTTGTATGAAGTAACATATCTACGCAGCGTCTGATTAATTGATTAATTGGTGATATTTGAACTGGGGTGTGATTAAATCAATTAGATTGATCGATCCAGTTTCATAATTATTCATTGCTAGCTCCTGGTTCTCGTCGATCTGTTTAGTTAACAGCTTGCCTGCTAGCTGATTAATTGTTAGCTGAACTCATGAAATGTTGTTAATAAGATTAATTTCATATTTTAATTCCGTCGATTTCCATCTCTCATTTTTGGGTTGTATTTTGCAGAAGCAACACCAAAAAAGATACAGCGGCTGATGAACGTGAAGGGATTGAGCGTTTCACATATCAAGAGCCATCTTCAGGTACTCAAATTATTTCCTCCATCTGTGCTCCTAAACTTTTAATTGCTTCTTCGCTTATAGAAAGATCGACTTCTAAATTAATTCTACCTCCAGTACTATATGCATACATGCAAGTTTACAGAAAGATCGACTTCTCAATTAATTTTACCTCCAATACTTGGGCTTCATTTAGGACCGGTTCTAACCCGTTTTCAAATCACTACCAACGTATTATTAATATGCAGATTCATCTTTGTCCATAAAATTAATTCTAACTTCAATTCTATCTAACTTTAGAAGTTGATGGAAATTGATCTCAAACAAGGCCTTGGGGTAACGTCCACTGTTTTATCCATCATCATCATATTACTTTTTTAAAATTTTTCGGGTGTTAATTGAAGCTGGGACCACAGCAGACCATGTTCATCATAAATTGCTTGAGCATTTATGTATGCTTAATTTTTATGGGAACACGCGCATGTGTGTGAATCGATGAATTAGGGTTTCTTGATCTGTTCCACCTGCATGAAATTAAAATATTGGCAATTAATTGAACGACTTGGGCTTACGCAACAATATGGTTTATTTGGGTGCAGATGTACAGAAGTGCAGAAGATCACCAAGGAGCAAGCTGCGGTTCTTTTCATGCACCCAAGAGCAGGAGGAGGAGAAAGCCACGCAGCAATAGCCACGGTAGTCCTCACCATGTTCCATCCTGTGGTGCGGATAAGCAAATCAAATTAGGGGTGAACATCCACGATTACCAATTGCAGAGGTGATTAATCATATGCTTCGTATTTAATCTTATTAAAATTTATCTCAAAATCAATTAACTTAATGAAAATGAAACGAAAGTTTGACATTCTTCTGCACTTGTGATTTCCTTTTCAGCTTACAAAATGTCTAACGAAAACATATATATACGTACACCTAGCTTAATTTGATATATATTGATCATATTAAAGTTAATCTTAAAACCAATTGATGGTAAAAGAACGATGGCACAAGAATATTAGATCCAAGTTCGATCATATCGATTTTGATGTAATACTATTAAGTAAAAGAAAGCTAATTAACAGTAGATTGATAATATAGTTGGCCTCTCTTTACTTATAATTAATGTTGGAATTAATATATAGTCTCACATTGAAAGTAATTAACATATACGGTGAAGTTGGACTTTAGAACACTTATGAGTCTTTTTTCAGTAGTTAATTGATTTTAATAAAGTGAATTTCATTATGGTATCCGAACTAGGTTCACATATAAGACGTCAATTGGTTTTAGTAAAGTGAATCTCATTATATAAAACCTCATCCATATAAAGGAAAAAATGTACGCATGCATGGAAGAGATAGTGATTTAGGGGTTCCCCTCTGTGTATGGTGCACATACAGGTCATCAATGGAGGAGGTCTCACAGAAGTGCTGGTCATCAAAGCATGAAGGCAGGACTGGAAGAGATTATCACCTAAATTCCAAGTCCGCTGCTTATTATGAGCATGCAAGTGAATTCAGGCACAACCATTATGTTGATGATCAGGTATAGCACTTGATTAATTAATGATTAAATTAAACCAGTAGATTAATGAATTAATTTCTTGATCGAGCTAGTGTTCATCTTAATTATGCGACAAAAAAAATTTGAAGTCTCAACGTCTGGTCTGGCACATGCATAATGCAGAAGGAGGACCCCCATGAAGAAGGGTGCAAGCTCAGGTTATGGTGGCTTACCGCCGGCGGTCAAAACCAGCTGGGCAATAAGAAGGAAGGATGTGAAGAAAAGAGTGAGACGGGATCAAGCATCGAATTCGATCCCAATGAACACATCCACCACCCTCCTCATGGTTTTGATCCCAACAACAACAAAAGATACGCTGCTTCTGATCATCAATCTGCAGGTTACAGTCGCACTGGTGTCCACCCATACGATCCAAGATATGTAAACTTGGAGCTGACACTCTCCTCCTCCTGCTATCATTGAACATCTATTTATATACATATATATATAGATACATGCAACGTGTATATCAAAGAAGCATGTATAAATAAGAATGGATACGGTTTTTAAAAATATATATATCTGCAGGTGTTTATTGATTTAATGTTCATTTAAGAGCTAGGCTGCTGGCCGGAGACTAGCTAGTTTCTTCCTTGTGCCCTCTTTTTTTCTTTCTCCATTTATCCAAGAACCATAGCCTTTGATGATCAATTGAAGCCTCCAGTAATTAAGATCAGACTTTGGAGAATAATTTACAAGTTAAGTTATATATATATATATATATATATATATATCTCATGGCTATACATTAAACAGTCTAAGATTTGATTAATTTCCTGGGTTTGATATATGACGGCATGTAGTGATGCGCGCATTTAAAGTTGTGACAGCTTGAAATGTAGATATTTTACCTAAGATCAGATTGTTACAGGTAGTGATCAAGAATACGTACTCATTTGTATTATCAATGTCTCTCTCTCTCTCTCTCTATGTATATGTTCTATACTGTGAACACTTATAATTAAAAATACTATATATATTTATTTTATGATTTAAATATAGGATAATACCTTCTAGTGATATTTTCAGAAAATTTATTTTATAGATGCTCAATTACATGGCTGAGAATGCATCAAGATTGAATCTTATCATATCATTTTCTTCTCTTTTAAACATCTACACCTTTTACCTCAATTCTAAATTAAAATACCAAAATTATCAAATTGTTTCATTTTAGTGGAGAGAGAAAAAATTCAAAAGAATAACTTATATTTAGACACCTATAAAATTAGTTTTATATAGATTGATGTCATTAAAGAATTAGACCCTTTAAATATATTAACTTACAATTTGTGAATATTATATATATGTGTGTAAAGATAACGTTCAAAATAAGCAACTGCGCTTTTTTCTTAAAACCTATGTTGTAAATGCAATATATTTACTATTGATAAATGTTAAATTGTTGTATTTAAACTATAATATAAGTACTTAAAACATTTTTTGTTGAGAGCTCTTTTAGTAACATTGAACTCATATATATATATATATATATATATATATATATATATATCTGTATATATATAGTCTACTTACATGAATCACTTTTAAATACTAACACTATACAAAAATATAGTGTATAAACTAAAGTTAATTTGTAAAAAGAAAATCATGTTAGCAATCTCTAAAATATTTTCAAGCTCACTAAAAAATCATCTAGAAATCACACAAAAATGATTTTTTGATAGATTTTCACAATTTTTAGGCGCATTGCTATCATGATTTTATTTTTAATATTTATTTATATTTTTTCTTACCTCACACAAATTTTTTATATTAGTTGTATATGTATGTATGTATGTATGTGAGGACTTAACTAAAATGTGAAATTACAGCAACCAATTTAAAGAGCACATCACACAAGTTGGGGGTGTTGCTTCCCTTATGTTCAAAACCCTAATTAAATAGTTCTAGCTAGAAAGTCCCAAGTCATCCGTTGATCACTATATGAGGTGTTAAAACAGGGATTTAGTGGTAGACTACTGAATCTATCACTAAATATGCACAAATAGTGACAAATCTAATGTCTAAGAGATTTAGTGACAGATTACTTCATCTAGAGTGATGGATTTGTAATCCATCACATTTTTTAATGTACAGTGACGGATGGTTTGTAACCATACCTCATAAATCCGTCATTATAATGAGAATAACAGTCATCCATCCTATCCTTATGTTGCAATATAAAGTGACGGATATACCAAATGAGGACTATATCCATACAAATTAATATTTTGATTGCAACTACTTGTCCAAAATAACATCATCTCCATAGTCAAACAATGTCTTAATTTCAACTCCAACTATAAATATATTGATAAATGCTTGATTTACAATTGTATGATTAATTTCCAACTATAGAATTATGCATAACGTACTCCATCATTCAAAACTTGCCCACTTTTTTTCATATTAACGTTATCTTTATCTTTATTTGTGCAAAAACATTGTAATTGAAGATTGTTTAAATTCTTTCCGATTCTTGAAATATTTAAAAAACTACAAATTAACATATTTCTAGAAAAACCCTAAAACTATTGTTGTAACATTAAATTCCAAAAAGAAAATTAACTTTCTAGATTTATTGAACTACATATAGATCATGGGATCAACATTAGATAAAATTCATTTCTTACCGTTTGTATCATTTCCAACTACACAAACTTCCCTTAAATTGAGGAATGTAATGGATCCCATCTCTAGCATAAACTGTTTTAATTATGATATTAACTATGTAGATTTATTGAACTATAGGTGGGGCATTAATTAGACAAAATTCATTGTTCACTATTTTCTTTTTCATCATTCCCAATAGCATAAACCACCCTAGCTAGATTGAGGATTAGTGTAATGGATCCCACCTCTTAAACCTATTTTATGATATATATTGATAGCATTTTTACGTAACTTTTAATCTAAAACAAATTTCCTGGCCTTGTTACCAAAATAATGGATGAACAAATACATTACATTGGTGATCCCCTTAAAATTGATCTATTGTAATTGCTTCTTGCAAATTAATTAATCAAAAAGGTTCAACTACTCTAGAGGGTGAATGTTGCTGAAAAAGATTGTTCCACACGTACATGAAATAATGAAAAAATAAAAAAGTAGTTGATATATATTGATCAAAAAGTCCTTTTCTAGCTACCCATAATTAATTCTTGATTGTTTTTGAATTAGATATACATATTTTAATATGACATCAAAATAGAAAAATCATCCTAATGGACCTACACTTCTATCTAAAAAGAGCATTGCTTACAAAACATTTAGAAGGCCACAAGTGAAAGAGAGTATTGAAAAAGATAGTTCTACTACATATATATACCGATTAAAAACTAAATTAATATAAAATTAAAGATTCTCTAGCTTCACTAGCTTGTTTTCAAATAAAATCTTTGAAAAATAAAATAAAATAAAATCTCTACATTTCACCATATATGTTTGGAAAGAGCTCCAATCAATTTCAAGAATTAGACAAAATTGAAGCTAAAAGTAGTGAAACAAATAGAATTAAGCTACATAATAATTAGCATGGTAGAATTAAGCTACATATTAATGACGCGTGAAAATTTGTAGGAACCTAGCCAGAACTAGAGTTAGAAGAACTCTTCCCAAACGTAATTCAAATGTAGCAAAAAGGAATGATCAAGGGGAAATCAATTAAACACCCAACAACACCATTCAAGTACGTATTATATATATATCAAGAAAAAGAATGAACAACATGATAACTAATCTCGTGCAAGTGGCTAGAAAGAAATCATCCAATGATACACTAGTTGGTCAATTAGCTAGCCTCTGTCTCTTCAACTTTAGGAATTAAATAAGATATATAAGATCGTTAGCAAACTATTACGATTAATCCCTTTGATCACAAGTACAAGCTTTACCAAATTTAAAATTTAAAACACGCAATGAACCCTCAACTTATGGAATCTATACTATTTTCCATCATCAGAGAGACGAAACAAAAGAAAACGGTGTCAACTAATTTGTTCCCTCCTTTTCTTTTCCCTTTAACTAATTAATGTCTCTTCTTGTTTATTGTTTTTACCGTTATTGAGACCTTTCTTTGATCATTATATTCTACATTCTTCCCTCAATGTCAAGTTCATAACTAAGATTTTATCTTTAAGCATACTTACTTCATCAGTAAATTATAGAACCCTAGTCTCGTTTCAAACCAGATTTGCTTCAATTAATTAAACTGATATTTCTCGATTCTAACCAGATTTATTTCAATTCAACTGGCCTTATAATTTCAATGTTCCAACTTTTTTCTTAGGCTAATAAAAAAATTCATACATTAGAATATGTACGACAATAATGACATTTTTAGAAGTGATTTTAAAAGTTAAAAAAAATTATTCGTAAACGATGTCTTAATTTCAATTCTCTCTTATATGTTTTCACATACATTTTTCTCCAATTAATTTACAGTAGTTGATGTCACTGTTCCGTTTTGGAAAAGTTTCAACTTACTTGTCCGATCCTTATTTGTATTCTCTCTTTGATTAGGTCCTCGCCCATAAGCACACGAGAGATATTTCACTAAAACAAAATTTAAAAACTCTCAACTGAGAAAAAAAAAGAAAATACTTCGAAGATAAGATGCACACACGTCAGCAGTGGAGGCGGCAGCAGCAGCCAACTCGATCTGAAGGCGCCAGCTGTGTCATTTTCACGGCTGCTGGCCCAAGCATGTGCTTTTCAAAAGGATTGGCTTGACTTCTCTGTGGCTACATTCCTTAGGTTGGGTATGGAAAGTCCAGTGATTGCATCAGACGAGCATTTAATGTGTTAAGGTCGCTTTTACCACACAGCCACGGGATCGTCACTCCCACAACGATGGCCTGGTCAGCAAGCAACTCTTTTTGAAGTTTACGAAAATATATATTAATCTCGTTTGATTTAACTTTAACGAATTTAAAATATTATTATTATTATCTTAATTATTTTGTAACTTCTACTTTAATTATTTTATTAAATTCAATTTTAACTCTATTTAATTTTTAAAATTAACTGAAACTCCCTTTAAACAAGGCCTAACTATATATATATATATATATATATATATACATGTTGAGATATTTATATATGCATCAAATGTTAGAAAAATAGGAATTGATGATTAGATCTGATGCACAAGCCACAACGATGGCATGGACTATTTTACTTTTAGTAAATTGATTTTGAAATAGGGAATTTGAATATGATAGCAAAGTTAATTCATGTATATGTATTCACTCATGAATACTTGTAATTATATTATATATATATATATATATATATATAAGCCAAAAATAAATTAAGCAAAATTTTGAAATATATAGTCTTATATCAATTAAAATAATAGATATTGAACTAAGTTTAATATATGATAAAATTATTTTACTTAACCAATTAGTTTTTTGAAATATAATTTCAACATCAAAGCATTGTCTTTAGGAAGTAACGCCTTTTTAACTGTGATTTTAGAGTTGGGTTTAATTTATATATATATATGTATGTATGTATGTATATGTATATGTTAGCTTTAAAAAAAGTTATTGCTTAAATTGGTATCTCTTATATATGATTTTTATGTTTATTAAACGTGAGGTCTATCATGAACTGATGAAAAAAATAAAAAATTTTAGGCACCAATAGGGTATTCTTACAAGTGAGGAAATTAAAACAGTCCCATCTAATTGATTGATAGAGTTTTCTTTTTCTTTTATGAAAAAGATGCAAAATTTGAGTTGATGAAGGAGATCGAGTGGAGGGTGACTGGAGGTTGTCAATTGAAAGAAAAATTAGTGTTTGGTTGGCAGAGCATAACTTAACTTATTCAGTGTTTGCCCAAGTTGCAATATATATATATATATAGCTCTTTGAAGAATGCATGCAGCACACGCATGCTATATCATTTGAATGCATCATATATTCCCTTTGGAATTTGACAAATTAAGATAACTTATTTATGTTGAATGATAACAACCCGGATAAGATTTTTAACCTCAACTTGATCATGGTATTTTGAAACACTTGCTAATTTTGTTGAGGTGAATTGTCTTATATACGCTAGCACAAAAGATCTAAAAAGAATCTGGCCTTAATTATATGAAGGAAGACCCACAACTTGATATCAATTAACTTACTTAAGTTAGACTTTCACTTGATATTAGATATGGTTCTTGTTGTAGGCTACTTAATAATATGCATAAAAAGATGTAAAAAGTTAACTTAGGTTACTTAAGTTTGACTGAAAATGGAACATTCCAAGCTAGATGAGGAAATAATTAATTATACTACGAGCAACACTCTATAAGATGGATGAAACACAAGCAAGTATTGTTTGTTGGGAAGCACAATTTGTTAGGTTTTCTTCTACAAGCATATATGGAGGATGGTGCACTTAATTATTTATTTTTCTTGTAAGGACTTCGACACAATTTTTTCTATTTAACCCTATTAGGGTTGTGGAAGGAGAGAGAGGAGAACGCAGCAAGCATTTTTGCAAGAGGGGGGAGTGGTTGTTTCTCTCATCTTCTCTGAATGTTGCACCACCTATATCATAGAGCCGATTGATGGGTCATTTATAGTTACATCAAGCTTAAATTTCATCAACAAGGCTACAACTTGCTACCCTTCAAGTTAGACAATTAGATCAATGATCAGGACAAGATATATAGAATCAAATTTGGAGGATGTTTTAGAGTGGATTCGTAAGTGCATGAGTTCTACAGTGCACGCTCTCGAAAGAAGTTCCATATGAAGAGCGAAACGAAGTTTGTTTAATTTAGGAAGAAATTTTGTTAGAAGCTAGGTCAAGGATCGTAGAGCATTGATAGCATCTTTTCCTAGAACAATAAAGGCTAGATTGAATAAAACATGTTTGTCTCTTGTTTGTTTGTGTTATTACTTGTGTTGTGTAATGTCTCTTGTTAATTACTAGAGAAGACTCTATTTGTTCCTATTTCGTTATTGTGAAAGTTTTAAGGGTTCGTGATTTTTATTTCACACATTAAAGATGTTTTTCACAAAAAATATTGGTGTGTTCTTTTGCTAATAGTATGCTTAATTATATTTATTTGACTGCTTCTTCATCATTGAGACAAATTTTACAAAATTCTATTAGCCTCTCTTTTTTTCCAAACACTATTCACTACTACACCAGTCAACAATCACCTACAAGTGAAGAGACAAGCTAGAGCACAATTCTGAAAACTAATGTACGTCGTTGCTACCCCCAACTCAAACCATACCAAGAGCCCTTCAAACTGTATGTGGCATGCTGCCAATTAGTTAGGATCTTAATTTTCCACCAGTATCTATAGAAAAGTAATTCTATAAGAGCATATACTTAAGTCATTCTTTAAATTTTTACTTTTTCCATTGAAATAAGGTAATTAATTTGGTAATTTTAGTATTCTAATTTAGAATTGAAAAGAGGTAGAAAAGTTTAAGAGAAAAGAAGAAAAAATGATGAAAATAAATTTTAATGCATGTTAGATAAAACACCTATAAAATTAATTTTCTATAGATACCACTTAAATGTATTATCTTGCGGTGGTTTCCTTAACAATAATCTAAAATATAATCTTAATTATGGTTTCATTAATCATATTAATTAAAAAAAAGAAATTGATCGTGTAGTTGCATGTAAAGCAATCAATCACCAATGATTTTTACATTTCTCGGGATTTATCAGATGTCAGATCAATACACAACCAGCGTTTAGAGAATTGAGGAGCCGTCGTATCAATAACCAAATTAAGGAAATTAATATTATTATAATAAATCTGTGGTTGAAGTATAAGAAAATTTATTCAACTGTATCCAGAATGGAAACTCAGGTGTCATTTGGAAATGTTTTATTTATCGTAAAATTATTTAAAAAAAAAATTTATATACCATTATCATCATATAAATTTTTTAATACAAATTTTTATTACATAATTTATTAAAAAAATTAATTTTATTTATTTCACTACTCTTAATTCTAACCCTTTATAATTTTTAAGCTAAAATATCTTATCACGAGGCCTCAAACTAATCCAGGAATCATATTATTATAATTAATTATATAATGTGTCATGTCGACCCAAATTCAAGTGACAAATCCTGTCATGACCTAACCATACGTGTCATGTCTTATCCAACAAATCTTGATTCATGCGTATTTTTATGGTAATTCATGTTAAATATTCTTGTACGTAGTATCATAAGATAATAAAAGTAAAAGTAATTTTGTTATTTAAAATTAAATTAAAAATAGCAAACTTCTACTTCATTGAAGTTAAAATTTCAGAACAATTACATATGATAAGAGTTAAAAAAGAAAGAAAGAAAGAAAGAAAAAATGCATTTTAAAGGAATTAAGTTTTACATTTTTTACAAAAGTGTAATTATCATTGCTGTTGAAATCTATCACCTTTCATCTATTGACGACAAATTAATTTATTTATGCTGTGCTAGCTCATGTATTTATTTTATCATTCTTATGTCCATAACAGTATTTTACATCAACGTTTCCCCAAGAGCTGCAAGGAGTTTTATCTCCTCATATGTATATATATATAACAAAGAAAGTTGGTACAATTTCAGGAATTATTATATTTGTTAAACTTTTTCTAGAAGTTATTGCTCTCGTCTCTTGGAGTTAGGAGTTAGATGCAAATAAATGCATCTTTTATCTTTTAAAAGTTGTTGGGAAACCATCACTAGTGAAAATGATGATATTGAGAAAATAAAATTTGTGATGTTTGGACTTTATATCATAAACTCTATATCTTTTACCATTTGTAGTGTGATATTAGCCTCTACACCTAAATATTTTCCTATCCTATCTACTAATTGTTGGGTGTTTTCCCACACATTGGAGGGTAATTAAGTGTCTCGCACGTGCCTAACGGAAAATCCCTGATCATAGGTGGAGGCACAAAGGAAGTACTTCATGACTGAGTAGGGAGTCTACTGGTTAATCTGAGGGAGTGGCCAAATGCAAGTCCACACTCGAAGATCCATGGTATAGCAGGTGGACCAAGTTAGGACCTCCGCGTGGTGAGAGGCCATATTGGCTAAGTCACATGTACTGCCTGTGTGACAAAGGTTGAAGTGGATTGTATCATACTCAAAGCAACCAAAAATGTTACTGGTTATGGTTGATAAAGAGATATAATGTCTTTACTATCACCTCAAAGTTCTAGTATAGTGGTCACACACAATCCTTACACTAATTTACCAATTAATTTTAATATACTCTTGGTATCTAAACAAGCACTCAAAGTATATGATAAAGAAGTATCATGTTAATGTACTTTAAAAGATTTTCTTTTATTTTATCCATTATATATAGACCCAAAATTCTAATTAATTAATATCATCAAATTTTAAAAAAACTAATGTAATTTCATACAAATGGTGAAAAACATAAATAGAAGTAAAATAATAAGCTCATAGAGCAACAACAATGTTAAGCCAAGCACAATGGGCGGCTTGGGTAGGGTAACAAAATTTACATGAAAATTTGCTAAGATGAATTGGGGCAAAAAGAAGGGAAGGTCAATTGACTGTGGAAAGGCAAGCAAGCTAGTGGTATTCCACCACACCAATTTTGAACTCTCTCCCACCACCCACAATAAAGTGAAGGACATCAAAGCCATATATGCTAGCCCAATCAATAATGATAATCACACTTCTTGAGATTTGTTAAAGTTTAAAAAGAGAGGAAAGAAGAAGGTTGAACATCTGGACAATTGCACATTCCACAGAGAACAAAACAAAATTCATCAAACAAATGAAATTTGTACAAGTTTTTTTATTATTATAATTCTTTATTGCAATCCCTAAACCCTATTACAACCCCACAAGGAGAAAGATGGAATTAAGGAGATTTAAATTTCAACATTGTCCCCACTTTCAAGCAAGCAATTCCGTGGGCTACCTTCCAACAACTTGTTTCCACTATTTGCCACCTCACCCTCATCGTCCTTCGAAGGCTTGAGTAGTAGTTGCCACACTGTTGAGAAAAATAGTCTCACATCAAAAAAATGAGTGAAACTGAAATTCTTATATCACTATGAGTTCTTTCTTATTAGTCAATTGATTTTAATAAAGTAAAATCCATATGATATCAAAATCAATACATACACACTACACGTAAGATATCATGTAAAACACTTTAGTGAAAGACTTACAAGTGTTATAGCGTGTTGAAAAAAATAGTTCCACATTCAAAAAAATGAGTGAAATTAATACATTTATATCACTTATGAGTTATTTCTTACTAGTTAGTTGATTTTAATAAGATAGAATCTACACACCTTAATTAACCTCATTAGCCAAGTATCACTTACATTTATCTCAATTACGATCACAATAGCTACAAATTAATATGACAAAGTCTATCACAATAATACATAATAAGTTGTCTAATAGTTTTACTTTAGTTATATATGTTTCTAACATTTTTTATCTAAGCATTAAAAATTTCGAATGTTGCATGCGCCCTTTGTTGGAATATTACTGGGATCCTGATAACAATTCGTGTAATTTATGCATATTCTTAAATCATATCATTTTTGCATATTAAATCATTTCACATATTTTATGAATATTTTCAAATCATCTCATATCAATTTTTGCATATTACTTCATACTGTTTGTGCATATTTGAATCATAATTATTAAATCATATCATTTTTGCATACTAAATCATTTTATATCACTTATTGCACATCATATCATTTCATGTATCTTATGCATATTTAAATCATACCTAAGTCATATCAGTTTCGCACATTTAAAATCACATTTAAATTACATCACTTCATATAACTTATGGATATTTAAACCTTATTTGGAATCCGCTCTAATTAATTTTGAGAGTTAAATAAAACTAAAGTTGGTGTTAATTTCAAGTTAAAATTGTATAATAATTAAAGTACTAAAAATTTACATACTAAAATTTATACAAAATAATAACATTAAAAATAATTTTAAGAATTAACTAAATCAACTCTAAACAAGGCTTTAAACTATGTCATGTCCTTTGAGCATATCTTTTTCCTTTTGTTAATATCCCGGTCCATTCATAAGGTGAGGGCCCAATAGCAGATAACATGTTACAAGCAAGAGAGAGAGGCCCAATAACAGTAGAAGGCCTGAAAAAGGCCCGAAAACCTGGAAGGTCCAAGAGAGAGATCCAGAAGGCCGAAGTCCTTTGAGCATATCTAAATCATGACATTGGGCTATGATTATTTTTGCATATTTATTTCTAAAAGTTCCACTAGATTAACTGGATTCCACGTGAAAGCAATCAGGCTGCAGACTAGATGGCGAGCAATTGAACTTCACACTAATAAGTCCCATCTTTGTTATAATCCTTGAACTTCACACTAATAAAAATAACCTTTGAAAAACATTCATTCCAAAATTTTGATGTCTAATCTAACCTTGAACTTCACACTAATAAGTCTCGTCTTTGTTATAATCCTTTGCTCTAGGTATGCATGAAAAGGTGTGATGAGGCTTCTTGCATGCTTGAATAATTACTTTGGATTCTCAATTATTCGTAATAGCTTGTGTGGTTGCTATTATTTATGTATAGGTTAGTAATGGGTGGCGTCGTTCTACGAGCCTCCTTTTTCTGGGATCCAAAGCGACGAGGTTGCACGCTGCTGCTTCATCCTCTATGTTCTGGTTTAAGCCATCAACGGGACCATCGAAGCATCGTCCTTCATCACACCTGCTGCCATCGCTGCTCTCTCTTCTCCTGTCGCCGTCGACGTTTTCTCAACCTCGTCTGCCCACAATTGCTCTTCCTCTCTTCTCTATCCCCTCTTCCGTTGTCACCTTCGTCTTCTGATCTCCTATTATTGACACTCTCATCATCGTCTCCTCTCCTCACGTTATCGTCTCCCTTCTTACCCTCTTTCTCTTTCCAATTTTGCTAGAATCTCATCTAGTAAAATTGGAAATAAAAATAAAAATTAAATCTTTAATACCTTTTGGGTGACATACCTAGAGCAAAGGACTGTAAGAAAGATATATGGGACTTATTAGTGTGAAGTTCAAGGTTAGTTTAGGCATCAAAATTTTGGAATGAATGTTTTTCAATGGTTATTTTTACTATAAACAGATTACCAACCAAGGCAATAAAGAGGAATAGTGGTATGTCACCCAATTCAAAGGATGATCTTTTAAAGGTTATGATTATAGTTGTTTTCTTATGCTTAAATGGGGCTGGAACATGCTTCATCATCCGGATGTGCAATAGGGAGAGGGAGTGCTAAAAATATTTATGATGAAAATATTTGATATCAATGAAGAGGAGGAACCTGATTTTGCTAATATTGATGTGTATGTGAATGGGAGGAAATTGTTTCCCACGCATAATACTACAATCATTGCTATTTTCTTTTGTCCTAATTACAGTATTATCATTATAAGAGTTTTAAGATATATTTGATAACGAAATATTTCAGCCAAGAGTTGAGAAATAAATTTCATTATCAAATGGAATTGAAGTCTGTAATGAATTATGATATAAAAATTTATACATAAGGATTTATGCAGTGGTGATGATATTTAAAAATTTATACAAAATTGATGTTAAAATTAAAAGATCGTTACTAGGTAAAATCTTTGTTCACCACATTTGTTTTTAACATAGGATGATATAATCCAATACATCTCTTGTACCTGTGAACCTTCTGTAAAGTCATCCTACAAACATATCGCATATAATGTACGTGAACTAACTTTGATATAAGAATCACGTGATCATTTGTTTCTATTGTATCACGATATCATCAAGAAAATAGAAATCAACACACCTAGATACCCAATCAACAAACATACCAAAATGCCCATCAGGAAGGATAATTTCACTCGGTAACATAAAATTATCATCACACATGCAAAGTACGAACTTAATTATTAAGTGCAGTAGAAAGATCTATATGTTCTTCCCTCCTACAATCCTTTCAACAATACAAGTGAGAAACCATTTCTCCCCTTCCATTCATTCAATTCCCTGCATATCAAGAGCAACGTAAATTTTCAAATGCACGCATATGTTTATATTTTCTATATTTCTCTTATTAATAAATTTTAAATTTTAAATCTTAAATCTTAAATTTTGATGACACATTAGAATTTTTCAACCAATTCGATATGAATTGTAAAACAACTATATAGAAAATAATATACATATAAGGAACTAATTCTCTAATAGTACTATTAGAGTTACTTTTTTAATAATGTTCAATTTTAAGTTATTTATATATATATATATACGGTAAAGAGAAATCAAAAAGGGATTTAATGGACGATGAAGGAAAAATTCAAAGGAAAGGTGATACGTTACAAAAATTTCAATAAGAACATTTATGACTTTCTAACCAATGAAAATAGAAGGAAAGAAGTCATTATTAATACTATTAAACATAGTACTTCATAACTATGAGTTCAAAAACACTAACTAGACAGTAAGGATTGTAATGTATATAGAAAGAGAAACTAAAATCATGTTGATTAAATAAATTATTAAAAGATTTAGATGATCCATATTTAACTTAGACCATTTAATTAAGACATCACTAAAAAAGTAAATAGTGGTATCACTTTCTCATATATATATATATATAGTGAGACAATATATTGAAAACTACGACATAATTTTTTCATTATAAATTCAATATATCAAACATATTAACACATTAAAATGGTATTCTATTTATATAAATGACATAATAGCATTTTTCAAATTCAATATACTGAAGTATCTACAATTTGACATCATTGAAGTGGAATTTTAGTGGTTGTGATACCTTTTTTTAAGATTTTAATATCTCGAATTTAAAATTTTACTCAAGAAAAGTAAAATTCAATTCTCTCGTGAGTTTGTTCATAACTTAGTTACTATGTATTTTTATTTTTTATCATATATCATAACATTTTACAATAATATTTATCAAATTACTTTAATATTTTAAACTAAAAAATTCTATCAAAACACTTACACTACAAATTATATAATTTCTTAAAAAATGTAAACTTCATCTTATTTAATTCTACCACATAAACAAATATTGAAAAACATGAGCTAATACGAAAGATATGAATTTTGCACCTTATCGATTTATCCTCGGCTTTAGAAAGCTTTTTATTTGTTAAATTTAAAAATAAAAGAGTAAAGCTGAGGAATAATAATTTTCAAAAGAAAGTTAATTTTATTGTTTTTTTAATAGTATTTAATTTAAGTTATTTTTTTCATATATATATATATATAGTAGAGACCAACGAAAAATTTAATTAATAATGAAAGAAGAATTCAAAAAATAATAATGTATTACAAAAATCTCAATAAAAACATCTACAACTTCTTAACTAACAGAAATACAGTTAAAAAAGTTATTAAAATCGTCAAATATAGTATACAATAACATACGATAAGGATTATGATATACATAGTAAAAAAAATTAATGTCATATTAATTAAATAAATTATTAAAAATTTTAAATAATATAAATTTAATTAAAACATTAAATTAGAATACCACTGACAAATAACTCTGACGGTGCAAACATTTTTTTTTCCATTTAAAAAATAATTTAAAATCTGCAAAAAAAAGACGAGTACGGAGGGGGAAGACTCACCGATGCCAGGGAGGCTGTGGCCGGAAGCTCAAACGACGGAGACGTCGGCGTCGTCGACGACGAGATCACCATTGAGGAGCTCTCTGTAAGCAGCAACGGGCCAGATGAAGCCCCTCCAGATGATCCTGGTGGCGAGAGGCACGTCGATGATGATTTCCTTCATGGCCGGCTTCTTCTCGCCCCTGATGGCGATCAGGTAGCTCCTCCCAACCCACCCGATCCAGCCCGCGATGTAAAGGAAGAGGATGCCTGGGGTGATGAACTCCCCCCAGTGCCGCTGGTCGCCGTTGACGATGAGGTGGGGCAGCCCGTCGGAGCCGCACAGCAGCCCCTGCTTGCCGTAGTTCTCGAATCGGCGCTTGGTCTTCTCCATGGTGGCCTTGATGGCGAGGGCGGGGGCAGAGTCGGGTTCGTACTTCTTGAGGGAGGTCTCCAGCTTCTTGAGC
Source organism: Amphibolis antarctica (assembly GCA_024699675.1). Classification (NCBI taxonomy): domain Eukaryota; kingdom Viridiplantae; phylum Streptophyta; class Magnoliopsida; order Alismatales; family Cymodoceaceae; genus Amphibolis; species Amphibolis antarctica. The sequence goes on from JAMKPZ010000211.1 coordinate 28,007, forward strand.
GACTGCTTCTCCCTCTTGGCGAAGGCTTTGGACTCCTTGCACGGGGTCAGCCCGGAGATGTCGGCCGACGCCGGGGGCACCACGGGGGACGACAGCAGAATGGAGGACAGGGCAACGGTGGCCGAGAAGGCCTTGAGCGGGTTGTTGCTGCTGTGCGCGTCTGCCGTCTGTGCGGAGGAAGAGCAGGAGATGGTCAGGGGTCTCAGCTTGGGGCCGTGGGGCTTCGGGTGCTGCACTGGCTTCGGCAGCGTGGAGGATGGGATGGTGGTCAGAGATGCCATTGCTGCTCCTCTTCTTCTTCTTCTTCTTCTTCTTCTTCCTCCTCCGAGCTCTCTACCTTAGTTTAATGGAACGATGAAGCAGGCCTGTGCCGGAGCTGGCAAGCTTGTGGGGAAGGCGGAGAGCATCGAGAGAGGATAAGATGGGCGGCGTGGGGGTGAGCTGGCGACCGGTGATTGGCTGCTGGTGTGTTGTTTTGCCGCGATTCTTCTATCTTGCGTTTGTGGATGTGATTTGCCTTCCGATTTTTTGTCTCTTTTTTTTTTGCTTTGAATTTTTTGATTGGGTCGGGGAATATTTGATAGGTTTGGTTCATCGGCAAAATAATTTCCTGATATTATCGTTGCATTTCTGCGTAAACGAAAATTTTAAAAATCGATTTATTTCTATTATATAAAAATTAAAACATCTAAATGTTTCCTCTCTTTTTCATGAAAAACCTAAAAGAGAAAGTTTGCGTCTCTATTAAATTAAAAAATTAAAAAAATGTAAAAAAATAAATAAATTTTTATTATTTATGTCAAATGTAAATTATGAAAATTTCATCCCTATATATAAATTATTTATCCAACATCTTCTATCCTCTGGAACAAAACAAACCATCAATCTCTTAAAAATATCATCTTCAATTCATCTCCCCCAACTTCACGAGAATTCCTACCGTTACACCAAACATCTCCCAATGTCATCAAAACCATCATTGACTCTTCTCCCCTTCTCCCATTCTCCCAATGTATTTTCTTCTTTTCTCTCAATATCATCCAAAACATCCCGACTTTAAATCACTCATTCTACAACTGATGTTCCTTCTTTTCTCTTGATGACGCTTCTTTTCCCTTTTTTCCACATCATAGATTCTAGATTCCCTTTTCTTGATTCTCCTTCTACATCAATAACGTATACTAAAGAACAACAAAGAAGAAAAAATCAATAGAAAGAAATCAAAAAGAATTTTAAAAATATTAAAAAAATTTACAAGTACTAAATATTTACAAATTTTCTGAAATTTCTATAACATATATAAATTATCCTAAACAAAATTTATTTTCTAATTTTACTTTTTCTTTTCCTTTTCTTTTTCTATTTTCCAAAATTTCCTTTCACAAATTTCTACCACATAAACAAACCCAAAATCTCCTATAGTCTATGTAGAAATCAGATTGAAAGTTGAAATTAGCTTTAGGGTGGTGGGCTTTCTAGCTCGAGGGAAGAACTAAGGAAAAATATTACCAAATATACCACATAGATTCTATGTTCGACATGTGTTTCCAGCTGAAACGGAATTCTATGCTCCTTTATTAGTTCATTCAGAAAATTGAGCAATGGAAGATTCACAAGAAAGATTTGTCAAATGGATAAATATACAGAAGCACCTGTGATCAAGAACTCTACGAATTCTATAGTTGACGATACAGCAGCATGGAAATTTTTTTTGAGTAGAAATCTGATTGAACCAAAATCTGTCCATGATGGATTAATCAAAACTATCAAATTGAGCAACATCTGTAGTTGCTCCTAGTAGTAGACCAGGCTCCACCCTTTTCTGCTATAGCGAAAGCAGATTGATCCGACAGTCATTACCAGTATACATGTACCACGATCACTTGCAAATTTTGACTCCAAATCACCTGTCAATTATATTGGACGCTAACAAAATTAGAACTTTGACATTGGTTTGCTTAAAAATTCCGGTTAATACGTTATGAAATAAATTGATAAATATCATAAAAAGGAAACAAGCACACAACAGGTTACAGCTAATTATTTCAACGGTAAAGATACATCCAAATAGACCTTGTTTTTGGTGTTAGTGTTGCATTCACAGTCTCAAATTGGTTACAACGAATTCTGGGATATATAAACTTGGAGAGGTAACAATCATTAGATTAGAATCATAACAGACGTGTTGCTTGCTAGTATGTAACAATCACAAATAATTTTTTTTGTATAATGATGCTAATTTGTACATTCTTCGGGATTCAAACCTTAATCCTGGAGAATACTATGAATAACAATGCCTCTGCTCAACTAAGTTACTACAATTAGTTAACTTAAGAAGTAAAGCTGTTCATGTTGAAATTTGTGAATGCAAGAAAAAGATGGTTAACAGAAAAGCCATACCTTCCATGCTGGCGGTAAATTAAACCATGAAAGGATAGGTAGAGGTCCTTGTTTTCTGTTCCAAATATCTCATGTGCTTTTCTTAAGGTTTCCTGTAGAATATATGAAAGTGAAATTGGGTTAAACATGTTGCAATCAGACTGAGGGCCTGAGACAGTGATTTTGACAGTACACAAAATCCAATGGCTTACTTCACGTGACTGTCTGTGAGCATTCAGTTCTTTAATGTTGGCCAGGAAAGCTCCAAACTGTTCGTAAGACAAGCGATTTCTGAAACAAATTTAAATATGGTGATTGAAAAAACTACAATGAGAATAGAGCATGCTTGTCCAGTGCATGGCATACTTACCTGGCTTGGCGGAAAAACTCCTTTCCATCAATTGGAGGTCTGCTCCCTGAAATTTTTTTCCAGCAGCATGATGAATACACTTCATAAGAATCAAGATACAAACGCAATTTATAATACAGGCTACCACAGTTGTAAACATTAATTTAGAGAACATGTTATCCATCTAGCAAGCAAAGGTAGCAAAATTCAGCTGTTTAAATTTTCAGAAAAGGTATTAGACATAAACCTGACAATGGGCGCCCACGAGGTGGTGAGCTAGCTGCAGAAGATTTCTGAGTTGCTGAATACCAAGGGGTGGAAACAATTTTACTCAGAGTCTGAGATTTTGTAGGCGACATGACACCTGATGTCATTTTTGGTGACACACAAGCAGAGATTCCACGAGGGGAAACACTGGTTGATATAATGTTTGGTGTAGCAGCTGGTGTGAGACGTGGAGTAATGTATGAAGACCAAAATTGAGGCTTCTCAGATTCAATATCTATAAAAAAAATTATTGGAAATTTTAGAAGTTACTATCATTAAATTAAATGTGCAAAAAAACTCTTATACATGCCTTTTTCTTGAACCGTATACCCTGTTGCCATGGAACTGCTGACAGAACTTGCTGTAGTATACCCACCAACTGATCCATCTTGAAAATCATAATTAAAAAAGTATTTTTTTGCTGTCAATCTATTAACAACTAACAACCTCACCATGAAACAACAATGAGATGCTACCAATTTTTCAAAATAAATGAGCTCGTCTAAAGAACCTTTTATTGAAGCACCTTGGGAAAGTAGCCAATCAGATGTCTCTTTATCAACACTTTTCTCTTGGTTCTGGAAGAGAGAATGGAAACTGGGATAAGCAAGGAGAATTTTCACTGTTACCTCCCATTATATTCAATTGAACTGGAAACCTTTTGATATTGGTGGAAAGATATTCGTTACAATAAGTAGTATGGAAGGAAAATCATTACAAAAATTTACATACTGGCTGCTCAAACTTACAGCTGTATTGTCTTCACTCAATGACATCATCAAGTGCTTCTTGAATTTTTCCAACTGTCAAGCAATTTACGCATCAGTACATAGACAAATCTCAAATATAGGAAGGTTACAAACTAATTTGTAGTAAAAAATTATAAGTGAATCCCTACAATAAAACATGTGTTACAAAAGGATCCTTCTGAAAGACATCTGAGTAGATTTCACTTTTCAGTACATAGCATAACAGAAAAGAATGTTTATTCTAACAAAAAATTTCATTAAGGAAAATGGATGATATACGAACTTAAATAGGGAGAAAGGGACCCTCATTTTTCTTTCCCTGGCAACATGCACTATAATTCTATAAATTTGTTAGTATTATATGCTGAAAATTTATTAAAATCATTAGTTCTTTAGAATGTGTGGATTTTACTTCACTAAAATCAATTGACTTGTGAGAAAAAGCTCAAAAGTGATATAAGAGTCTTAGTTCTACTCATCGTTTTCGATGTGAAACTATTTTTTCCAACATGCCTTTGTGCTTGTGACTACATAATATCTTACATGCAGCGTACACGGACTAGCTCTAATATCACGTGAATTTTACCCCACTAAAATCAATTAACTTGAGAAAAAAAGCTCACAAGTGATATAAAGGTCTCAATTCCACTCATTGTTTTCAATGTGGGATTATTTTTCCCAACAAAATGATACTTGTGAACTAGAATTAAAAAGAAAATTCTATGCTATGGAATGGTGATGATGGATATATTACTTTTAGATAGAAAAAATGTATTACTTCCAAGAATGTATGTCATAAGTTGGAGACCATATCAGAACAATGTTGAAGTGAAATGTAAGGAAAATAAGAAAAAGAGAAAAGAAAGAAAACTAAGCAAATTTGGGGCCTTTTCTTATATTTTCTGATTAAATGTATTTTAGAAATGCGAGAATTATCACCATAAAATTTCACTCGAAACCCTTGGCAAGGAAATCAGTTTTCGCATGGCTGCAAGGCCCTCAAAGTTAAACAATAATGACACAAACTACATGGTAAACAGTTTCAATAATATGATACCTGGGAAATTATATTACTAGCGTGACAGAAGTTTAGGTATATAAAAAGAGAATATTTGAGAAGTGCGCCATTTCCAATAGAATGTTCGGAAAAGACATGCAGCTGAAAGCTGAAGAATACAAGAATCCCAATTTTACCTTGGTCAAGTCCCGATTCAGTTTATTAGCAGTCAATGCCAGTGTGTCCCTTTCTTTCAACAGCTTCGCCTTCACCAACAACAAAATGAACAAAAAGAAAGCTTCTTTGGGAAATCAGTAGAATCAGCAGCAGATAAACAAGGAAGAGCACAAGCACGAGCACAAAAACCACAAGCTTTTCCTGAAAAAATCCCATGGAACAACCTGAACCGCCTTAAAAATCAGTAGAATCAGCAGCAGATAAACAAGGAAGAATACACGAAGGAAGCACCTTAAAAACGAAGACGCCGACACTTACATTCTCCTCCAGGACAACCCTACCCCTCTCGTCTGCCTCCCGTAGCATCTTCTCCAGTTCCAGCACCCTGCCCTCCAGCTCGGAGACCACGCGCTCCTTCTCCACCACCTTCTGCCTCAGCCTCCCGGCATCCATCTCCAGGGTCGAAACCCTGGAGGATATGGCCATGGACGTGATCTTTCTGGCGAGGTCGAGCTGCTCGAACGGGTCGCGGGGTAGCACGGAGAGGATCTCACTGGGGAGGTGCACCGGAGGACCCTCGTTTGCCATGGCGGAAACCCTAGGCCGACGTGGGAAGGACAGAGAGAAGGGGAGGCGCTCAGGCGCGGGTCTGGTGGGAAAGGAACGGTGAACTGAAGAGAGAGCACAGAGGCAGAGGAGGAAGAGAGCGGTCAAGTCTCTTTCTTACTTATTGAATATAAAATAAATAAATTCCAAAACATTAAATATATCCTGCTTGTTTTCTCAAGTTAAGTTTACTTTAATTTTATATAAATTTTTATATATTATTATCATTATATAAATTTATATATATATAATTTTATTTTATAATTTATTATATAATTTTAATATTACAAAATTATTTTTAATTTTAACTTTTTATAATTATTAAAATTAAAACTAGATTACAAACAAGCCCATAAAGTCATAGATTGTTTGGATAAAGGAATATTATTAAGGGTGGAAAACACATATATTATTTTGGACGTTAGTATTTAATGGTTGAAATTATTTATAGAAATTTGGATTTATATGAGTTCAGGGTTTGTCGCAAAGTTACCATAAATGAAAATGAAAATAAAAATAAAAAATAAAAAATAAAAAACTTTAAATTATTGATATATGTCATGAAAATTTCAAAAAATTAGCCACATATATATTATATTATAGGTTAATATTATTTGAAACTTATTTTGATTTTTTATTTTTTATTTTTTATTATTTCTCACATTTTTTATTTTTTATTTTTTATTTTTTATTTCTATTATATTACTCACATTTTCTACACGACGCATAATTGTGATGACAAGTGTTGCGATAGTGTGAGTGTTGCAACAACTACAAAAAAGGCAACAATAACGGAGAAAAGATGATAGTGGAGGTGTTGCAATAGTGACAGAATGAGTCAAGAGAGGAGCACCTTTGGTTAGAGATGTGATATCAACAGATATCTGACCTTTGAGGTGAGTTAGGAGATGTTAGGGATGAGTTGAAAGAGAATCTAAGTAAAGTCAAGTGATTGTTTTACCACAAAAGTCAAGAGATTGTTTTTCACGAGGAGAGAGAAATTTCAAAGGAGGGTGTCGAGAAAAAAAAAATCATTATTTATATTGATAAAAAATCTAAAAATATTTTCAAATTTTCCATCCAATACAAACGCCAGGACTTTCCTTTTTCTTAATTTTCAAAGTATAAACTCCCTTACATACATTTTTATGAATTTACAAAAAAAATTATTACCGAAGTGTTTAATGTATTCTTAATTTTTTTAAGAGTTTTGTTAGAAATAATGTTCTGTATTTATATTTTGATGATGAATGTTAATTTAAAGTCTTGAAAAATATAAGGTTACTGTTGGTTATCATATTTACTTACTATACATGTTATCAAATGAGTCACTCAATTATTAACTCCACAAAATGAAGTTTTTAAGTATCAACTATATGTGAATTTGTACAATTATACTATAAGTATACTTGAATTTATACAATTATACTGTAAGTATACATGAATTGGCATAGTTATATTGTAAGTATACGAAGTGAGTTAGCTGTAACATTTCTTATGTGTTATTTATTTACTGTATGATTTATTTGATACTCATATGAAAGCATATTAAGTAAGTATAATTGTAAATACGTTTTACTGATTGACTGGATCTTACTGATTGAATGGATCTTATTCATTTAATATTGTTGTGAGAAAATGTCTGTAGGAAATACCTATTCAACAAGAAATATCGATTCAACATAATGAATATGAATGGTGATCGTGTATGAAGAATCTGTCACTAGAATTTTAGTATAAATACTCTTTTTATATCGGGTGAAATATATGTAATTTTCGCACCAGTGTATTAGAGCGTTATTAGTGATAAGAGTGTGAAGATTATCTGACGACAAAGGAGCGTGTGAAGATCTAAAGGAGTCACATCAGTTTGGAGAAAAACAGTTTAATTGTTGCTAAGGCTAAATAAGTTCTTCTCTGTGCTTCAATTGTGTTTATAAAAAAACCTATTCTACAAGGGTGTTGTGGAAGAGAACACTGAAAGGTTGGTGCCTTTATAGTATTCTGGAGCAAATACAACAAGGGTCTGTTGTGTTTGAAGGTAACTCAACTAGGGTTTGTTGAGTTAATTACTAACTTAGCAGAAGTGTGTTAAGTTAGAAAGTGACTTTACAGAGTTGGTGTTCTCTAAGTGAACCTAAAATTTCAGAGGATAGTAAACTTTTAAGTGAGACTTAAGAAGTGAAATACCTAAGGTTTGGGGAACCACTATAAAAATTTTATGTCATTCTTTTTATAGTTTTCCAAAGTTTACTAAACAAATGAGTTGAATTAAATTGCTTAGTAATATAAATATCCATTCACAAAAGTATTAATCATGCAACCATTCACACAAAAAAACTATATTAATCATTTGTTTAGTAAAAAAAGGGTACACTACTTAATTCACCCCCCTTTTAGGTAGTCACAATTCTACAAGTTTTGTTTTCCTGTAATCATTGTACTGTCTTGGGCCATGGATGTAGCGTCATTGGCAACTCAAGCTAATGTACTAGCTCCTCGAATATGAGATTCTTTTGACTTCTAGCATTGATGATGGCATCCAACAACATATTCTTGACCTGTAATTGTAGGGTAACTCCTCAACTAGATCGTGTGATGCTCCTCTCACCATCAATGCAAGGGTTGGATCGACGCCCTCCACACATGGTACCCTTTCTGGTTCTTCCGTCCCTTCTTGAGCAAGTGCAATCTTCTTCCCTTTGTCCTTCACCCATTTAGACTTCTTGTCGAAATATAGCTTCCAACATTCCGCCTTAAAGTGTCCTTTCTTGCCACAATGGAAACACTCCTTGGATGACTTGGCAATTTTTCCCCACTTGTCCTTCTCCTTCTTGTCTTTCATCTCATTAACCTTTAGTTGCTGTTAGGGATAATGTTTTTAATATAATTATCTTTTTTTGTTTTGTTGATAAGTAATGTTAAATTTAAAGTCTTGAAAAATGTTGATGATTATATTCATTAGTAAATATGTTAGTCACTTAGCTATTAACTCTACAAAGTGTGGTTTCTAAGTGTTAATTATATGTGAGTCCATACAATTATGCTGTAACTATACGTGAGTCCGTACGCTTATACTATAACTATACGTGAGTCCGTATTATTAATTGGTAAGCATATGGAGTTAATTAGCTATGATGTTTTTTATATGTTATTTATTTAATGTGTGATTTATTCGATAACTATATGGAGGAAGTTCGTATACTTAGAACTTAACTATTATTCAATATATTTTATTTAATGTTATTATGACAAAATGTCATGTAGGACAGGCCTATTCTACAGGTAATAATACCAATTCTGCAGGAGATACCTATTCAACATGCATTAGTGAAAATGAATGGAGATCGTGTATGAAGAATACGTCGTTAGAATTTTAATATAAATGCTTGTTTTGTATCAAGTAAATTTATGTAATTTTCACACCATTGTATTGTTAGGGCTGCAAGGAGTGAAGACGATCTTCTACCAGATTGCAGGCGACAGCCGAGTCCACGAGGTGGCAGCCACGATGAAGCAACTAGGTACCCATGTGTTAGACTGCAAAAGTGAAGAGGGTCGAACTTTCACCAGAAGACAGCCGACTACAGGCATCACAGGGCAGTAGCCGGGAATCGGGCAACCAGGGTTGCGCAGAGGGCAGGAGCGAGAGCGGAGAACTTTAACCTTACGGCCTTAAGTTTATGGCTTAAGTTTAAGCCATAAGTATACGACCTTTAGTCTACGGATTGACGTATAGCTACAAGAGGTAGGAGCCAAAGTCCAATAGAGCGGGAGTATGGCCTGGTCAAGCTGGCGGCCGCCAGCTCAGGAGAACTGGTAGCCGGCTGAAGGACAAGTTCGACTAGAGACGGGTTGCAGGTAACTACAGGTTCGACAATCGAGCGCTGTCTATGCAGCTGTCAAGTGGCGATATGCTCAAGACTGACGATACTCTCGAGGTTCCAACTCTTAAGTTCCCATTCGTGATACTATATATATATGATGTAATATGTTGTATCAAAGATATGCTACTTATAAGAGAAGACTGCTGTAACGAAGAGGTGTCGGCACAAGAAGAGAATTAGCACCTCATAGAGTAGGTCATTCTACCGAACCATGTAAAACTTCTGTGTCTTCTTTCTCCTCCTTCTTTCCACCACAAACGTTACTATGAGAGAGAGAGAGAGCTCGTGTTTCGTCACCAGTAATCAACTCAAGGGATCGCGCACAGTTGGGATGCATATAGGTAGGCATGTGTCGGGATTCTGTGTCTCAGAAGCGGAAGTGCGAATTGTTTTTCACAACATGTATTAGAAGTTGTTTGTGTTAAGAGTGTGAAGATCATCTGATGACAGAAGTTCATTTGAAGATTTGAAGGAGTGCTACAGAGGAAAACTGTTTGATTTTTCAAAGCTTAAGTGTTTAAGTTTTTCTCTAGGTCTTTAATTTTTCAGTTAGTAAAGAACTTATTCCATAAAGCCAAGTAGCGGCAGACTGATGTGGTGAACAGGTGCTGGGCAAAGTTTCCCGACCCCCCCCATCCTTCCACCGTGTCTTCCCAAGACGAGGGCATGCAAAGCAGGGATCTACTGAGCATCAAATGTGGGAGGACGTTGAACGAGGCTCTTCTGCTGCACCATAGGAGGAGGAAGTGTGGGGAGGAAGGATCCATGGTTGTTGCACTGTCGAATGGTCAGGGAAGAATGAAGGCAAAGACCCTCGTACCCATCACTCCCCTGAATTTGAGTACCGCAAATGTTCCCCACCGAGTGCTGAGGTCCTTGCGGTTCTGGCTAGTCGTCCTGTGGGCATTTGCCATTCTGGGCTTCTTGGCCGTCATCTCTTTTGTCCTTTCTTCGAGTCACAGGGTGGAGGCAAAGCCAATAGACACAAGAAAAAATCTCGTTCGAGTACTTGCATGGTCTTTGACAGCAAGTAGCATTCGGTAGTCCCTCCATTCTTTAGCAGTTTTGTATTGCGACCACAAAGCAGATTGGAACCAATGCTCTGCTCCGATCCATGTACAACTTCAGAAAAACACATGTTTCCCTAATAGAATCTACTTTTGCATATGATAATTTACATGGAAAAAAGTTAGTAAAGAACATATTCCACAAGGTTGTTGTGGATAAGAGAGCATTGAAAGGGAGACACCTTCAAAGCGTTTAGAGGTATACGAAGTTTTGTATTGTTTGACATTAACTTAATGAGGATTCATCAAGTTAGAAGATAACTTTATGGAATTGGTGCTCTATAAAAAGTGAGTGTTTAGTTGTGAAGAAAGGTTGTAGATACTAAGTTGTAGAGTGAACCTAAAACTATAATGGATAGTGAACTCTTGAGTGAGGCTCAAGGAGTGGAATACCTAAAGTTGGAGAACCACTATAAAAATTCTTTATCATTTTCTTTACTACTTTTTAAAGTTTACTAAACAAGTTAATCCAAATTATTTATTTAGTAAAAAAAAAAGATACACTATTTAATTCACCCCCTTCTTAAGTAGTCTCGATCCTATAATCTAGTATCAGAGCCTGTGTGATTAAGGTTTTTTTTATTGTTATTTATTTGAAAAGTGTTACTTTTGGAGGTAAAGGTCATAGCTTTCATAAGCTACCACTCTTTGATGGCACCCACTATCCTTATTGGAAATAGAGAATTGATTGTTTTCATATAGTCCATAGATTTTGATTTATGAAATGTTTTTGTTGAAAAAACACCTATTTTGGACAAGCCTTATGCTGTTTGGACTAATCAAGAAAAGAAGCTTCGTTAATTGAATGTTAAATATATGAATATCCTGTTTTGTGCATTGTTATATGACCAATTTAATAAGGTTTTTGCATATAAGATTGTATATGACATTTAACATGCATTTCAAGTCTCAAATGGAAGTATAAATCAAGTGAAGGAGACTAAAATAAATTTACTTGTACATCAATATGAATTGTTTAAAATGCTTGATAATGAATCTATTTTTGTAATGTTCTCCTAATTTTTGACAATTGTGAATTCTTTGAGAGCTTTAGGAAGGGAAAGTTCTAAAGAAGAATTAGTTGAGAAGATTTTGAAATTTCTAACTTCTGAGTGGAAATGAAAGGCAACAACCATTGAAGAAGTCAAAGATCTGACAACTTATACCTTTGATGAGTTGATTGGAAATTTATCTATTTGTGAAGTTCAACAACAACCATTGAAAGCTGATCAACAAGATGGAACGAGTAAAAGTAACAAGCAGAAGGATATTGCATTTCATGTAAGTTTAGATTTTGAAATTGATTGTGACTTAGATGAAGATGTCTTGTTGACCAAGAAGTTCAAGAAGACTTGAAGAAAGAGAAAAGCCTTTAAAAAGTCAAATAGCTCCAAGAAAAGTAAGGAGAAATTTGAGGCTCCAACCTGCTATAAGTGCAACAAGTAAGGACACTTTAGGTATAATTGCCCTCTAAGAACCAAGTAGGAGAAGGAAGCTGATAAGGACAAGAAGAAATTCAAGGGAAAGAAGAGTAAGAAAAGTCTCAAGAAGAAGAAAGCTTTGCAGGTCACCTTGGATGATTCCTCATCTTCTAAAAGTGAAAGCTCCTGTTCTAGTTCAAGTTCTGATGCTAAAGAAGATTTTGAAAATCTTGCAAATGTAGCATTCATGGCAACTTCATTAGAGGTATGTATCAAATTTGATTTAAATATTGGATCTTCTGATAATGATAATGATGATGAATCTAGATTGTTGCATGAATATAATAGACCGTGCTAAGTATCAGAAATTGAAGTCTAATTATCATAAGTATAAAATAATAATAACTGGACTTGAAGTAGATAAAAATAAGTTACAAAATGATATTGAAGATCTAACTCTGTCTATTACTTAGTTAAATTCAAACGTAGAAAAGTACAAGTTTGAACTTAAATTAGTTTCTGAATTTAAATCTATTTGAAAAATAAATTTCTGCATTAAAGTTTGAAAATGCCAATTTAACTGCCAAATTAATTGATCTAAAGGAAATCTTAGAAAATGGGATAAAGGTTAGAATGTTTTGAATCATTTAAAGACAACCCAAATTCTAGGAAAAGGAAAACTGGTTTAGGATTTAATACTCAATCTACTATAACCAGTTCTGTTGATTCTGTCAAGAAAAATTTTGTGAAATAATCTACTGTTAATAATAAAAATATGACTTCACAAAATCTTAGAAGGTTTTCTTAATCAAAAATGTATACTAAACCTGTTAGAAAACTATATGTTTCTAAGCATAATTAGCAAAACAAAAATTCTGTAAATAAGTTTGTTTTTAATAGATACAATCCCCCTAGTTATTTTTATAAAAATAAATTTAGTAAACCTATTTATAATTCCAAAAAATATATGAATAAACAATGGATACCTAAAGTTAAAAAGATTTGGTAGAAAAAACCTGAAATAATTCAAAAATGGGTGCCTAAAGATAGCTTGTTTTTGTTTCTAACACTTCTGGACCTAAGCATATTTGGGTACCAAAAAGTGTAATTTTACATTTTCTATAGGTAAAGAAGTCAAGTTGGGTCTTGGACAGTAGTGCTTCAAGTTATATGACTTGAAGAAAGGATTTGCTCGAAGATATTACAAAATGCAAGGGTACTGTCACCTTTGGAAATTTAGAGAAAAGTAAATTTCGTGACATAGACAAGGTAAGAGTTATTGACATAGTTTTTATTTCAGATGTACTATTGGTTGAAAATTTAGAATTTAATTTGATTAGTGTCAATCAACTGCAAGACAAAGGTTATAAAATTATTTTTAAAAATAATAAATGTTTTATAGTTGATAAATCTTCAAATGATATTAAATTTAAAAGTTAAGAGAGTAAGATCTGCAACTGTCTTAAAATTACCTTTAGGTGCTGTTGATAAAAATTCTTGTTTAGTTGCTAAATCTGAAGATGCATGGTTGTGGCATAGAAGATTAGGTCCCATCAATATGAAATTATTAGGAAAATTATCTAAACATGATTTGGTTAGAGGTTTACCTAAAATTAAATTTACAAAAGATTATATTTGTGATGTGTGTGAATTAGGCAAATAACATAAATTGCCTTTTACATCTGTGAATGAAGTTTATAGTAAAATAGTCATTGATTTAATACATATGGATTTATTTAGATCAACTAGAACTTTAAGTTTAAGTGGTAAAAGATATGCTTTTGTTCTGGTAGATGATTATTCTAGATATGCTTGGGTTTACTTCCTAACTAATAAATCTAATGTTTTTAAAACATTTAAAGTCTTTTACAAGAAAGTTTAAAATGAGAAAGATTTAAATATTAAAAAGATTAGGAGTGATCATGAAATAGAATTTGAAAATTTTGAAATAGATACATTTTATAAGGATTTAGGTATAGATCGATCATAAGTATTTTTTTCCTAGAGCTCTCTTTCAAAATGAAGTTGTTAAAAGAAAAAATAGACCACTTTAGGAAATAAACAGAACAATGATTAATGACGTATTATTGAAAAAATACCATTTGATATGATAAAGTCTCAAATATTTCTTACTTTAAACCTTTTGGTTGTAAGTGTATGCCCAAAATGTGATGCGAAGTGGCCTCGTCACGGAAGAAGAAGGTGGCGGGAAATGAGATTGCAAGGGCTTGTGGAAGGACGTTCAAACGAAAATGCAATGCGAAAAATGATCTTTTTTTCGATACACTGGAAAAAAGAAATTGTTGATAAACTATTACTGCAAATACGTAAAATGACAAAAATGTATTATCAAAATAAAACATGTGAACAAATCTTTGGCTGTGTTTGGAAATATTATTCTTCTGTTTAAAAAGTATTTTTAATATCATAATGACATATTCATCGTAATATTTAAGATAATTTTTCATATTCATCGTAATATTTAATTATATTAATATTAAAAAAATATAATTTTAATATAACATCACTTATTTAAATATTAAAAAACATACAAATATTACAAATATATTTACAATAATATAATATTTGAAGAAAACATGAGAAATATATTTGCCCGCCTTAAAAATATATCCAACCATTAAGATAATACGACATGTACAATATACAAACAACCATGGAATTTATTTTTTTTAAAATAGCATACTTAAAATATATTTGCATCGACGGAAGCTTGAAACTCTTCCTTGAATTGCGAGAAGGAAGGAGGAAGTGCAATGTTGAACAAAACAGCAGAGACGGAAACTTGAAGCTCCATCGATGGAATCACGATGATAAAAGTTGAGGAGGAAGGGTGGTGCAGAACTACCCTCAAGAAATTTGAAATTTGCTAAGTTTCTTCTTGAATATGGTTTTCATTTTTGTTCATAGGGAAACATCTCTATTCATTTATAATAAAAGTGTGAATATCATATATCTTTTATTATACGTAGATGATGTTATTATAATTGGTACGAGGGCACAAGTTCTATAGCGTCCGTCGATTTTATGATTGACGGGTGAAATTTAAAAACTTAAAAGTTAATCTTTTTAATATAGGTAAAATTTTAAAATACACTCTTTTTTTACCTAAAAAGACGTATGTATTTTCTCTCTCTTAACTTTAAAAATTTACTCACGTACGTGTGTAGTAATATCAATGTTAATGGTGAAAAGAAAATACAATAAATGAATATTTTAACGGTAAAAAGCAAATACAACAATTTCGTTAAGGACTTATATATTTTAAGTATGCTATTTTTTTTTAAAAAATTCCATGGTTGTTTGTATATTGTACATGTCGTATTATCTTAATGGTTGGATATATTTTTAAGGTGGGAAAATATATTTCTCATGTTTTCTTCATATATTATATTATTGTAAATATATTTGTAATATTTGTATGTTTTTTAATATTTAAATAAGTGATATTATATTAAAATTATATTTTTTAATATTAATGTAATTAAATATTACGATGAATATGAAAAATTATCTTAAAAATTTATCTATATCATTGTAATATTAAAAATAATTTTTAAATAAAAGACTAATATTTCCAAACACAGCTAAAGATTTGTTCACATGCTTTATTTTAGTAATACATTTTTGTCATTTTACGTATTTGCCGTAATAGTTTATCAACAATTTCTTTTTTCCCCTGTACGAAAAAAAAGGCCCTTTTTCGCATCGCATTTTTGTTCGAGCGTCCTTCCGCAAGCCCTTGCAAATCTCATTTCCCGCCACCGTCTCCTTCTGTGACGAGGCCACTTCGAGCAGCGAGGAAAGCTCAGATCGAGGGCGATGGCGACACCACCGCCGAGCTCGAAGGTCGGTCTGGGAGTGTGCGAGCTCACGCCCCACAAGATCGCCATATGCCACCTCATCCAGGTCTTCGCGCCCCCGGCACAGTCCGCTGTCCCCATTCCCTTTACTTCTGTCTCCCAACACAACCGCCTCGGCCTCTTCCTCTTCTCCGTCACTCGGGTATGCACACAACTCAAAAAACTGCCTTTCGATTTTGAGTTCTTATGGTGCGTGTGTATGCGTGCCGTAATATGCGGCTAAAGGTTTTGTATTGTGTCCGGAGGTTTCTCCTGATATCGCCGCCTTCGGGACGATGACAGGAGAAAGTGCCTCCCTGATCGAGGTGGAGCTAGGGTGAAGAACAAGGAACGGGAGAGAAGTAGGGAAAATGGTGTTCGTTCGAGAAGAACCCTAGCTTTTCAAGACTCAAGAGTCAGACAATTACACAAGAAGTCCCCCACAATAGTCTTAAACACATAAAAGTAGTTTCTAAATTATTGGACCGGTCAGTGCCCCACAACCATTGCATGACCAAACCTGTTACGAGCCATGATCCATTGCGATCGTCGATGTGAGATGAGGGTCAAATCTGATTGTGTGCTCGACCAATGGTGCCTGCACGTTAGAATTTCCTAAAGCTAGCTTATTCCGACCAGAAGTAACACAAAGGAAGAAAGAAAGAAGGTTGAGAAAGAAGGATATGAGCACTGGTGGTGTCATATTGGTAGCTCTCTGATGTATATGGTGTTGAACCTCCTGACCAACACATACAATTGTAGAACAATGGTCACATTTCCTTTCCTTGCTTTAGATTTTATAAAGTGTAGTTATAACCAATGTTGGTGCTACAGTTAAAAACTCAACAGACCCAACTACAAAAAATAAAAGAAAACCACATAATTAAGTCGACTTTTAACACTCTTTCTCCCTTAAGTTTTGTTGCCATCCTCGACAACAATCTTTGGCTAACATTCAGCGACAATTCTATATGGCTCCCATGTGGTCTCTGTCGCCTCTTTACACTACTAGGAACTTATAATGCCCTTTGTGAGTTCTAAATGTACTTTTTCCCACATTAGATGGGTGGACCTTGATTTGATGTTAACAAGACCTTAGGTCTAGTCTTGAAAAATATCTTTCTTGTGTTAGTTCATCCAGCAATTCTTCTACAATTAGGATAGGGAAACGATCTTGAATGGTATGTTGGATTAATTCCTTGTAGTCGATGCAAAATCTCCATGTGTGGTCTTTCTTTTAGACCAACAAAATAGGTGCAGAATACAAGCTATTTTTGGGCTGAATTATACTTGCACATAAAAATTCTTTAACTTGTTTCTCCATTTCTTGCTTTTGAAAATATGGACAATAGCACAGTGGTACAGAAATAGCCTTATTCTGATCATGTAGTGGAATATGATAGTCTTCCTCTCTTATTGGTGGTAGCTTTGTGGGTTCTCCGAACACCTTTGAATATTGTTGTAACAATGTCCATAAGCATTCAGGCACTTCACTGATCTCCTGTTCTTCACAAGTTATTGCAAAAATAACTCCCTTGTCATGTGCTCGATCCTAATTTTTTTTGAACTTTTTTGTCACAACTTCTTGAATTTTTGGTGATCTAATTCCATTGATTACAATTTGTTGTCCCTCCTGATCATAGTGCAGAATTTTCTTCTCAAATTTCCAATTGGCCTTCCCAATTTTCTCAAGCCATTGGGCTCCTAACATTAAATTGTATAATCCCACCTTCATGACTTCACCTCCAACCTGAATTTGTAACCTTGGCTTTCCATTAGAAGGTCCTTCCTTCCATTCATCGACGACCTCCATCGTAAGTCCTCTAGCCACCTTGGCCTTTGATGTCTTCCAAGTCACTCTTGTTATATTTGCGGGCATGAAACTGTTAGGGTTACTCTGGTGTAGAGACTGTTTAAGTTTTCACAATTGTATGTATCCTTATTGGGCCTATTAGGCTTAATAGCCTTTGAGGTGATTTGTGCTCTAATGATGTACTATAAATAAGTGCTGTAATCTTGTAACTCTGTGTGTGAGAATAGTGGAAACCATTAGAAGACGCCTGTGGAGTAGGCTTAGGTTGAACCACGTAAAACCTTGTGTTGTGCTTGTTCTTCCTTAGTTGTGCTTGATCCCAACTTTTCCTTTGGTTTGATCCCATCAAACTGGTATCAGAGTTAGGGTTTAAGGAAAAGGGGATTCAGACTGTTAGGGTTTTGGTTTTTTCGCGCGGTGAACAGTAAATCTCTGTTCGTGCGGGCAAGCTGTGTCGGCGTTGGAACCACAGATCCAGTTCCGTCCGACGCCGGAACCACAGATCCAGAGCCGTCTGACGTCGGAATCGCAGATCCAGAGCCGTCCGACGTCGTGCGCGAGGAGGGTGGCGCTGGAACCACAGATCCAGTTCCGTCCGACGCCGAAACTGCAGATTCAGAGCTGTTTGACGCCGGAACAGCAGATCCAGAGCCGTCCGACGTCGTACGCGAGGAGGGTGACGTCGAAACCACAGATCCAGTTCCGTCCGACGCCGGAACCGCAGATTTAGAGCCGTCTGACGCCGGAATCGTAGATCTAGAGCCGTCCGACGTCGTGCGCGAGGAGGGCGACGCTGGATCTGTAGGAGTGTTGCCCGACGCCGCACTGGAAGCTTCGCCCGACGCTGAATCTGTAGCAGTGTCGTCCGCCAGTGTCGTTTGACGCTACAAGAAGCCGCCTCGACTGGTAGGGAAGCCGTCCACTCCGCAAGAGGGCTGTCCCACGTTACGAGGCAGAGCTGAGAGAGGGAACTGCAGGGGAACACGAGTTCCAGGAGAGTTCGTCGGGTCCATTTTTTTTCAGTGAGGAGTGATACAGTGGTGTCACTGAAGAAAAAAAAAAAAATGACAGACGACGGAAAGCTCAAAATTGAGAAGTTTGACGGTAATGATTTTGGGTACTGAAAAATGCAGATAGAGGACTACTTCTATCAAAGGAAGTTGCATGAGCCTCTATTAGGAGAAAAATCTGCAGAAATGGAGCAAAAGACATGAGATCTGTTGGATAGACAGGCCTTGGGTGTGGTCAGACTGTCATTGGCCAGAAATGTTGCTTTCAACATTGCCAAAGAGAAAA
Organism: Amphibolis antarctica; assembly: GCA_024699675.1. Taxonomy (NCBI): domain Eukaryota; kingdom Viridiplantae; phylum Streptophyta; class Magnoliopsida; order Alismatales; family Cymodoceaceae; genus Amphibolis; species Amphibolis antarctica. The sequence goes on from JAMKPZ010000211.1 coordinate 46,875, forward strand.
TCACGACAGATTTGATGAAAACTCTTTCAGATATGTACGAGAAGCCGTCTGCTTCAAATAAAGTGTATTTGATGAGGAGATTATTCAATTTGAAGATGTCAGAAGGTGGTTGCATGACAGATCACATCAATGAATTTAATGTCATCATATCTCAACTAAGTTCAGTTGAGATTAATTTTGATGATGAGGTCAAAGCCCTAATTTTGCTATCTTCTCTATCAGAGAGTTGGTCTGCAGTGGTAACTGGTGTTAGTAGTTCTCTAGGACATGAGAAACTAAAGTTAACAGATATCAGAGACTTGATTCTGAGTGAGGACATTCAGAGAAGGAACAACTCACAAACAAGTACTTCAGGAGCAGCCTTAAGTGTAGAATGTAGAGGAAGAAGTCAACAGAGAAGTGGTGGCAGAAACTACTCAAAGTCCAGAGGAAAAAGCAAGGGAAAGAAGTTCATTACCTGTTGGAATTGTAATCAGAAAGGGCACTACAAAAATCAATGCAAGGCACCAAGAAGGGCGCAGAGCAATGATGGGGGAGCAGCAAATTCAATATGTGAAGAAATTGCAGATGCTTTAGCTTGTACTACTGATAGTTCAGTTGAATCTTGGATTCTAGATTCAGGCGCTTCATATCATTCCACCAATGTTAGAAGATTGTTGAGAAACTACAGGCTCATAGAAAGAAGGAAACTCTACTTGACAAACAACAGTGAGCTAGATATTGTGGGAATTAGTGATGTTTATGTCAAAACCCACAATGGCAGCACATAAAAGTTAAAGAATGTCAGACATGTCCCTGGTCTGGCAAAGAATTTGATCTCTACGAGTCAGTTAGATGAGGCAGGTATGTTTATCTCACATGGTGGTGAAAAGTGGAAGGTTTCCAAAGGAGCCATGGTAATTGCTAGAGGTAACAAAGTTGACACCTTATATGTTATCTCTAATGATGAATGCTTGGCTAGTGTTGCTGATTCAGTGAGAGCAACAACATTATGGCACAGAAGATTGGGCCATATGAACAAGAAAGGGATGGAAGTTATGGCAACAAAGGGAAAATTTTCAGGGATAAAATCTGTGGAGTTAGAATTCTGTGAAGACTGTGTACTTGGAAAGCAAAAGAAAGTGAGCTTCTTAAAGAACTCCAGGTTGCCAAAGACTCAGAGGCTGGAATTGGTACATATAGATGTGTGGGGACCAGCACCTATCAAATCCCAAAGAGGCTCAAGATATTATGTTACCTTCATTGATGACTGCACCAGAAAGGTATGAGTTTATTTCATCAAAAATAAGTCTGATGTATTTTCAGTATTTAAGAAATGGAAAATTGAGGTTGAGAATCAGATTGGTTTGAAGGTAAAGTGTTTGAAGTAAGATAATGGTGAAGAATACACCAGTTATGATTTCAAAATGTTCTGTGAAGAACATGAAATCAGGTTAATCAGGACTGTTCCTGAGTACCCTCAGCAAAATGGAGTTGCAGAGAGGATGAATAGAACTCTGAATGAAAGAGCAAGGAGCATGAGACTGCATGCTGGTTTTTCGAAAGAGTTCTGGGCAGATGCTGTTAGCACGACTGCTTACCTGATTAATAGAGGACCCTCAGTTTCTCTTGATTTGAAGATTCCAGAAGAAGTATGGTCTGGAAAGAAAATAAACATTCACCATTTGAGGGTGTTTGGATGCGAAAGTTATGTTCACATCAGTAATAGTGCTAGGGACAAGTTAGATCTAAAGGCTAGAAAATGCTACTTCATAGGTTATGGAGGAGCAGAGCTTGATTATCGTTTCTGGGATAACCAAAACAGAAGGATCTTGAGAGAGAATGATGTAACATTTCATGAACAAGTGTTGTATAAACACAAAGTAGGAGCTGGTCAGGACACTATAAAAGATCAATCTTGTACCAGTTGTGAGATTGAATTAGAGGAAGTTCCAACCAATGGAAGTGTTGATCAGGAGACAGGTGCCATTGAAGATGTCATTCCTGAAGAACATCCAGAAGAAGAGGTGGTCCTAGCACAGTAGTAAGGAGGTCAACTAGGGTCTCAAGACCTCCTGAAAGGTTCAATTAAGCATTTAACTATTTGCTACTGACTGAACATGGAGAGCCTGGATAGTTTGAAGATGCTATTCAGGCTACTGATTCTAGCAAGTGGGAGTTTGCAATGCAAGAGGAGATGAATTCTCTTGAGAAGAATGGTACTTGGATCTTGACCAAGTTACCTAAGGACAAGAAAGCTCTTCAAAATAAATGGGTGTACAGAATCAAGGAAGATGCAGATGAAACCAAAAGATACAAGGCTAGACTGGTTGTCAAAGGCTTTCAGCAGAAAGAAGGAATTGATTACACTGAGATATTCTCTCTTGTAATCAAAATGACAACTATTAGAATTATTCTCAGTCTGATAGTCTCTCATAGTCTACATCTAGAGCAGATAGATGTGAGAACAGCCTTTCTGCATGGTGATCTTGATGAGGAATTGTACATGGTGCAACCACAGGGTTTCAGTGTCCCTGAGAAGCAAGAACTTGTCTGCAAACTTCAGAAAAGTCTTTATGGCTTAAAGCAGGCACCTAGACAGTGGTACAGGAGGTTTGATAGTTACATCTGTACTATTGGTTTCAGTAGATGTGAGATGGACTCATGTTGCTACTGGAAACAATTCAGTGACTCATTGATCATTCTATTATTGTATGTTGATGATATGTTGATAGCTTGTAATAACATCAACAGAATCAATGAACTAAAGTAACAGATATCAAAAGAATTTGATATGAAGGATCTGGGTTCAGCTAACCAAATCCTTGGAATGAGAATCAAGAGAGATTTGAATGAAGGTACCTTGGTATTGTTTTAGGGAAAGTATATTGAAAAGGTGTTGGAGAGATTCAGCCACACCAATGCTAGAGCAGTAGAGACACCCTTAGGAGCTCACCTAAGGCTGACCAAGGATCAGGTGCCTAAAGATCACACTGAAAAGAATTACATGTCTGAAGTCCCATATGCTTCTGCAGTAGGTAGCTTGATGTATGCTACAACAAGCACTAGACCTGACATTGCTCATGCTATTGGAGTGGTGAGTAGGTTTATGTCCAATCCAGGAAAGGAGCATTAGGAAGCAGTAAAGAGGATTCTGCGTTATTTGAAAGGTTTTAGTGACATTGGATTGTACTTCAAGAAAGGTAATTTAGACTTGCAAGGCTTCTGTGATGCTGATCTTGCTGGAGATTCAGACCAGAGCAAGAGTACTTTAGGTTATGTGTTCACTTTGAATGGCACAGCTATAAGCTGGAGGTCTAAGTTGCAAGAGTGTGTTACCCTTTCAACAATGGAGGCTGAACTGGTGGATATAACAGAAGTAGCAAAGGAGCAAATTTGGCTCAAAAGTCTTATTGGAGAATTAAAGATAAAAGCTAGTGGGAGTATTCTAAACAGTGATAGTCAGAGTACTCTTTACTCAGCAAAAAATTCAAACTACAAGAGTAGAACCAAGCATTTTAGAATTAAGTATCATTTCATTAAAGAACTGATTGAAGAGGGAAATCTGACACTTCAAAAGATAGCAGGAAACATGAATCCAGCAGATATGTTCACGAAGACTGTCAGCATTCGAAAACTAAGGCTATGCATGGCCTTAGTTGGCCTCCAAGTTACTTGAAAAATGGAGGAGTGGTGTGGTGGCAATGTTACAAGGTTGATGAGCGAGTATATGTCTGTAACAGTCTCCAAGTGGGAGATTGTTAGGGTTACTTTGGTGTGAAGACTGTTTAAGTTTTCACAATTGTATGTATCATTATTGGGCCTATTGGGCCTAATAGCCTTTATGGTGATTTGTGTCTTAATGATGTACTATAAATAAGTGCTGTAACCTTGTAACTCTGTATGTGAGAATAGTGGAAATCACCAGAAGACGCCCGTGGAGTAGGCTTAGGCTGAACCACGTAAAATCTTGTGTTGTGCTTGTTCTTCCTTTGTTGTGCTTGATCCCGGCTTTTCCTTTGGTTTGATCCTATCAGAAACTCGGGTCCAGAAAATTATGGGTCTTATCACTATTGATCAAGACTAACACATGACGACTGGCGACTTATCCTTAGAATTTCATTGTTTGTGGACCTTCCTTGCTTGTAACGACATGAAGGGAGATTTGAATTTCTTCATTTTCTTCTACAATTTCTTTTGGTTCCTCTGTTACTTCCTTATCCTCCTCCAAGTGTATCAAGAACAATGTTTGTCTTTTGCAGCATTGACCTGTAGTCCACTTTTTGTAACAATGGTAGTATAGTTGCTTATCTCTTCTTTCCTTCATTTTCTTTTGGTTAAAAATCACTTTCCTAGCACTTTGGTTCAGTTGTTATTTCTTTCCTAGTTCTTGATTTGTTTTTCACCTGCTTCCCCTTCTCGTTTCAAGATTGATCGATACCTTCCCTATTTCTCTTTTTGAGTGTGTGCGTTCTTCATTGTTGACGTCAGGATTTTGTTAGGGCTCCAACTTTGACCTCATATGTCCACTCGTAATCCACTTGTGAAGATAGTTGCTACATCTGCATTCGCTAGTCATTGAACATGATTTAATATGTGCTCGAACCTCTTTTGATATTCTTGAATGTTGGATGTTTGTTGCAATTTTGCCAACTTGGCTAGTGGCTATTTTAGGTTTATGGTTTTGAACTGTATCGAAATGTCCTCCTTGAACTCAATCCAGCTTGCCCTAGGGTTTAGACTAAACCAATGAATAGCCCACCCTTGAAGTGGAGAGAGATGTATCTCATCTTCTACCAGTTGACGATGTTGTAGAAGGAAAAGAAGCGTTTTGCTCGAATGATCCAACTTCTTGGATCCTTTTCTTTTGAAAATGTAGGAAACATTAGTCGAATTGAGGTTTAGGGAAGAACCTCCTCTTGCCTTTTTGCATCACCATGTTCGCACAATCTTTCCATTCTAGCTTTCTCTCTAGGCTTTGATACCAAGTTTTCGTGAGTCATGATCCATTGTGATCGTTGAATGTGAGATGAGAGTCAAGCTGTGTGCTTGACCAATGGTGCCTACATGTTGGAATCTCTTGAAGCCAACCTATTTTGAATAAAACAAGTAATAAGAAGGAAGAAAGAAAGAAGGCCAATGCATTCTAGCCTTCTCTCTAGGCTCTGATATCAAGTTGTCGTGAGTCATGATTTATTGTGATCATCGAATGTGAGATGGGGGTCAAGCTGTGTGCTTGACCAATGGTGCCTACATGTTGGAATCTCCTGAAGCTAGCCTATTTTGAATAAAACAAGTAATAAGAAGGAAGAAAGAAAGAAGGTTAAGAAAGAAGGATATGAGTGTCAATGGTGTTCTCTTGATAGCTCTTTGATGTATTTGATGATGAACCTCTTGAACAACACACACAATTGTAGAACCAATAAAACAACCATCACATTTCCTTTCCTTGCTTCAGAATTTATAAAGTACAATTATAACCAATGTTGGTGCTACAGTTACAAACGCAACTGACCCAACTATAGAAAATAAAAGAAAACCCCTTAATTAAGTTGATCTATAGCAGAACCACTCATATAGGTTGGTTATGTTGCTCCCTAACTTGTTAAATCGTCCCACGTTTGGTTGTACCGCCACACATCTAGTTAAATTGCTACAATATTCTCCTCCCTAAACCTTAAAATTTAAGTCTTAAATTCTAAATCTTATCTTTAAGGTTTGGATGTTGTTGTAGTAGGTTCTAGTAGATTTCCCACCTTGCATCCTCTCCTTGCCAATGCACCAAGAATTTCGTGATTGTGACATTTTTGTATTTCTTCATTATATGCTACAAATTCTGAAGGATTTGTGAATAACTATAGGATGTGTGACAAGGAATGTAGGATCAATAGTGCTATCTTGAGGTCCCAATTTATGATGCAATTGGGAGACATGGAAAACAAGGTGGATTTTTGACCTTGAGGGAAACTATACTCAATAAGCTATTGTACCAACCAATTCTTTTCTCTACTAGGAAGGGTCCATGGAAATTAGCATTTAACTTTGGCCCACCCTTTGAGATTACAAACTGTTGCCTATATGGTTGCAACTTGAGATACATCCAGTCACCCACTTGAAATTCTAGCTCGCTCTGCTTCTTATTAGCATGCACCTTCATTCGATTCTGCGTTTTCATTAAATTCTGTTGTAGCAGTCTGAATATTTCTTCTTTGCCCCTCAATCCATCAGCCACAACTGCCACTCTGGTTGTATTAGGTATGTATGATAGTGGGGTGGGAGGTGATACCCCATATACGACCTCAAAGGGGGTCATTTCAATTGATTCATGCATGGAAGTATTATACCAAAACTCTGCCTATGGTAACCATCTTGCTCAAGTAGTTGGATTTTGGAAGACAAAACACTACAGATAGGTTTCTAATGTTTGATTTAGTCTTTCGGTTTGACCATTAGTTTATGGGTGGTAGGCTGAAGACACACACAAGAAAGATCCTTAATTTTTCATAATTTCCTTCCAAAAGTTGCTAGTGAGTATCGGATCTTGGTCACTTACCATACTCCTTGTGATCTCATGCAGTTTAATCACTGATTCAACAAATAATAATGCCACTAACTTTGTTGTAATAGGGTGTTTGGTTGCTACAAAGTCCCCGTATTTTGTGAATTGATCCACTACCACCAAAATAATATTTCTTCCCTGTGAATTAGGCAAAACTTTGATAAAATCCATTCTGACATTTGACCAAATGCACTTAGGAATTGGCAATGACTGTAGTAACCCTGCAGGGGTTATCATGTTTGTTCCTCTAAAAGATGTCACATTTCCTTATAAATTTTTTAGATCTTTTTGCCACTCTTTCTAGTATACCCACTGTTTGAGCCTGTGTGCTGTTTTGGTAATTCCAGAATGCCCTGCCATAGGAGAAGAATGGAATTCCTCTAACAATTGTTGTTGCATGGAGTCATTTTCTGCCACCACTATTCTGTTTTTATAATAGAGAACATTATCCTTGAGTGCATATTTGCAATCGCTTAAGTGCCCATCCTCCCATTTTTGCAATAACTCTCGATACTTGGCAGTCTCTGAATTTTTCTGTTGTACTAGCTGTGGTCTGTTAGGTATTAATACTGAAATTGCTGTATTTGTTAATTCCTCCCCCATTTCTCTTCGTGATATGGCATTTGCTGCACTGTTCACTCGTCTTGGCTTCTATTCCAATTTATAGTCATAGCTCAGCAGTTTCAACAACCCCGTTTCCTGTGCTGTAGTTTTGATAGCTTGATTCTCTAAATACTTTAAACTTGTTTGATTAGTGCGGATGGTAAATGACTGCCCCAGAAGTATGGTTCTCCATTTTTCAATTGGTAATAAAATGACTAAGATCTCTTTCTTATATATTGGTGGGTGGGCTTGTTGTTTCTTGAACACTTGCTCATGTATGCAAGTGGTCTTTCTTTTTGCATTAACACTGCTCCCACACCATTTCCTGAAGTGTCACATTCGAGAACAAATGGTTTTTCAAAAATCTGATAATGCTAACAGTGTGGCTCTAGTGGGCTCAATTTTGAGTCTCTCGAAGGCCTCCTTTTACTTTTCTCCTAATTCAAATTTCTCCTTTTTAGTTGCATCAGTTAAGGGTTGAGATATTTTGCTGTATTCTTTAATGAGCCATCAATAGTACCTCGACAGTCCAATGAATCCATGTAAACTCCCGACATTATGAGGATCTAGCCACTAGGTGACAACTTGTACTTTCTCCTGTTCAGCAGATAAACCTTCCAGTCCAATGATAGGGCTTAAATAATTTATGGCTTGCATTGCAAAAGAGCATTTGCTCCTTTTTGCATAGAGTTTGTTATTGATCAATACTGAAAACACTGTTTTCAAATGTTTTATATGTTTTGCTAGCTCCTGGCTATAAATTAGTATATCATCAAAAAAAATAATACAAATCTCTTTAATAAGGCTTGAACAAATCATTTATTAAAGCTTGAAAGGTTGTTGAGGCATTGCAAAGACTAAAAGGCATCACAACAAACTTTTAATGTCCGTTGTGGGTTTTAAAAGCTGTTTTGAAAATATCTTCTTCTGTCATTCTTATTTGGTGATATCTAGGCCTCAAGTCTAGTTTTGAATACCATTTAGCCTTAACTAGTTCATCAAGTAATTCATTAATGATTGACATATGATAGAAATTTTTCATTGTGTTGCTATTTAATTCATAGTAGTTTGTACACAATCGCCAACTCCCATCTTTCTTCTTAACCAGAAGAGTTGGTGAAGCACATTCACTAATGCTTGGTCTGATGTGTTTTTTGTCAAGTAGTCTACAATTTATTTTTCTATTTCATGTCTTTGCACATAAGCATATCTATAATGTTTGGCATTAACAATTTTACTTGGATACTTCAATCTGATACTTTGATCAGTGCCCTTCTGGATCAGTAGATCCTTTGGCTTTTCAAAGACCTCGTGATACTGATGCAGTAAGTCTGCAACCACTGGATCAGTTTCTGCAATTGCTTCATTGCTTGCCATTCGTTCATCTTTTGTACTTTCCAATTCTTGCACTCCAAATTGATTTCTCCATTTTTAAGATTTCTATCCCATCAGCTAACTTGATTTCCTCAACCTTTCTCCCCTTCCATTGCACCTTTTTTTTCCATCCAGGTTAAATATGCAAGTTAGCTCTTCTAAGTTTAAGAGCACATTATCCCTTGGTCTCAACCAGTGTGTCCCAATGATCACATCACTTCCCTTTAAAGGCATCACATAAAGATTAAGGGTAATAGGCATGCCTTCTATCAACATTTTGATGTTAGGGAAGAACCCTAAACATGGGGCAAACTCCCTTGAAGTGAAGCCAAATCCACCCAAATCTTTTGTTTAAGAACCACAGGAATCTTTAATTTCTTGACTATTGTCTCCATGATGAAGTTATAGGTACTTCTTGTGTCCAATAACACCATGAGTTGTACTTCCCCATAAACCCCCAAAAGTCTCAAAGTATCCTAGTGTCCACTCCTTGTCATTTCCTGTGATAATATTTTAGGATAAGTCTCTTAAATCAATTCTTCTGTCTCAACATCCCCACCTTCTTCAATGTTTTCTTCTGAAAATGCCCCTTCTATGGTGTAAATCGTTGTACTTTTGCAAACATGGTCCTTATGGAACTTTTCCTTGCATTTGAAGCAAAGTCCCAACTTACGCCTCAACTCTTCCTCTAAGGTCAACTTAGTGTTAATTGGCCCTCTTTGGATACCCTTATTGTTATTGCTCTCATCATTTGCCTTGTTTGTAGTCCTTAGTTTAGGGTAGTTGATCATACCATTGGAAGACCCTACTCTTGGCCTTGGTACGCTCATCCCATTTTTTTAGCATTCACTTGAGATTCATGCATCCAAGCATATAAGACTGCCATTGCCAGACTTAGAGGTTGGAGGCACTTCACGTGAAACCTAATCTCCTCTTTCAGTCCCCCCACAAAGCAGGAAACCAGATTGGATTCATCCAGCCTTGTGACTTGAATGGCTAAGTCATTAAATTGTTTCAAATAATCAAAAACCGACCCCCTTTGTCGAAATTTAAAAAGTTCTTTATAGTCCTTAAGTGGCCCTTGATTGAACCTTGTTGTCAACTCTTCCACAAACTCCCCCCTCAGCAACTGCTTGACTCGTCATAGCATCTTGAGCCATTGTGCCATCAGTTCTCAGAGGTTAATTGCTACCATCGTAACTTGATTGTCAACTCCAACTTGGTTTTTAGGCCAAGAGTTGCTCGACTATGTCCACCCAGGCCTCCTAGTCCAAGTTGCCTTTGAATGCCAGAAAGTCTAGCTTGAGGTTATGCATTAGTTGTCCTCTACCTCCCATTCTCTAGCTCTTTGACTACTACTGATACCTATCCTCCTTGATGAACCTTCCTAAGGGTACTTTGATTTGCTTGTCTGTAAGCTAATGTCACGCACCTGGCCTTCTAACTACTCCATTGACAGTCTACACACCACATAAACTGTATAAGCTGTTAATCGGTCTCCTTCCTCTCTTTGGACGCCATTGACTGCTTCCCTAGGTCATAGTCTCACTTTTGATACCAACTTGTCTTGAGGTTTCTATTGATATCACCTTCAGGATGATGACTGAAGAAAGTACTTGTTTGATCGAGGTGGAGCTATGGTAGAAGAACAAGGAATGAGAGAGAGGCTGGGAAAAAGGGGTTCGTTTGAGAGGAAACCTAGCTTTCCAAGACTCAAGAGTCAGACTATTACACAAGCATAAGTCCCCCACAATGGTCTTTCACATATCAAAGTAGTTTCTAAATTATTGGGCTGGTCAACCCCACAACCATTGGATGGCCAAACCACTCACATAGGTTGGTTATGCCTCTCTCAACTGGTTATACTAGTCCCACGTCCAGTTGTACTGCCACATGTTCGGTTAAACCACTACATATTGGGATGGTGGAGATGCAAATTGGTGTGCTGGGTATTCTACTTAGATTGGAAAATTTAGTGAATTTTCAAGTCTTGTCAATTTCTAGAGAAGAAAACACTTGATGTATGGAATAATTGGAAGTGGATTTTCTATCAAGTGTGGTAGTGTGTTGAAAATGATTTATCGTCATGAATCCACCCTCCTATTCATCGACAATGCATACTCGAAATCTTTCTGCTTGTTTAACTTTCATAGGGGTTTAAGAATCCCTTGCATTTCATTATGACTTTTAGTTTTTTTTTTTTTTTTTTTTTCAGATATAAATCTCTCACTGTAGTTTTGTGATGATTTTTTACTCTATAATTATGTTAATGTAGTTTTTGGAAGTTAGTTCTTAATACAACACAATAATGAAAAAGTGATTCATGTTTGTAAGGCTACATGAAGATTCAGGGAATTGGACAGTGAAATTTAGCAATGTCCACCCTTTTCCAGCATTAGTGGAATGAGAAAATATTGGTAAAACTCATCATTTTAAGTCTCTAAAATAGTTGGTCTCTAGATTCTCTGTGGTTTTTTATTTCCTTACACATTGATCTTAAAATTCGATATTGTACATCACATCAAATTGCTATAAAAGTATGTCCTAGTAGAGCATAATGACAGAAATGGTTCATCTTCATTACTTCACCAAACATGGTGGGATGGAGCACTCCTGTCTCTATTGCAAGCTTTCTCATTGCCTTTATGCCAATACACTTTTGTTTAAGTAGGAACGTACACTCTATTTTGCAGACTTGTGATGATTTCATTGAACCACCACTTTGTGAGCTCATAAATCAACTGAAGGGTATAAGTGGCTTAGGTACTAGTTGGTGTGGTAACTGGTTAAGTCAAAGCTTGATGGATCGACTCCAGAATTTTTCTTCACCTGATGATTTATTCACCTTCTTTGATAAATTAAGAGGTAAGTCTTTCCTTTGTGCATTTCACCAGTATCACTTTGGAAATATTAGCTGGATGTAACTCCATTTTTTTCTGGCAGCTGTACTTTTATCCTTATCAGGGGTTAATTATCATTATGATCAGATATTTTTGGATCCAAACAGCCATTTAGGGGTTTTCTTGCGTGGTTGTATATTGGCTTTTAATGTAATGACATTTGAGGTACTACAATTCTTTGCATTGAGGAAATAAACTCACTCTGTTTTTTCATGTTTCTATCTATTTTATACTCTTTTTTGGATATTTCTATCCATTTTGTACTATTATTGTTTTTATAATTTGTATGTTGAAGTTTATAATTGTTTTATAGGTAGGTCATAAGTCTGATTGCTTTTAGCTTTTGATTTTTTTCTATTTGTATCTTAAGCATGATGAAGTGCAACACTACTCTATTCTAGAGCAATAACAATTTCAAATGGTGTAAAGTTTTCTAAAGGGTGCCTTAAAACCAGCAATCGTTAGGAACTCCAAAGATCACGTTTAATACTATTTCATAGTGGATAAAGTGGATCATACAAAAGAAGATAACTAGTGCTTGTATGGATCTATTGTTTTTTTTTGTTTTATTCATCACCATACATTTTTTTGAGTATTTCTGTGGTACTATAGTTTTTAAATCTTTGTGTTCCGTTCAAAAATATGGATGTTTGAATTTAAAACAGAGTTTTGAGATCTAAAACAAAGTTTACTATTATGTATTGGTACTCTGGTAATACTGACACAGAAAAATTTGGACTCAGTGATTGGAGTGGTGAATGTATATGGGCTATTAGAGCAAACCAGGAGATACACCTTTCGGGAAACATTGTGATTCTGAACTGGTTGTTGGTGGTGATTTCAATTTACAAGATTAGCTGGAGGCAGAAATTCAATGTACTTGAAAATCTCAACAGGAGTGGAAAATTTAATGATATAATCAGATACTTGGATTGGCTAGAAGTCCATGTCAATGATGGAGACTACACTTGGTCCAATATGTAAGTCAATGCAAGATTTGTCAAATTGGACAGAATATTTATATCAGTGGCATGGACTCACGGGTGGCCTTTTGCAAATGCTCATTGCCTGCCCCATGTAACTACTGATCTCAAGCCAGTTTATTTGTCCATTGAAGATACTGTTGGGGGGGGGGGAGGTGGATCCCATTCAGTTTCAAACTATCTTGATTTGAAGAAGATGCCTTCAAAGAAAATTTCAGAGGGTGGTGGGTTGAAGCAGATAATTGGTTGCAGTCAATGGTCACAAAAAAACTTAGGGTCCAACTAAAAAGCTTGGGTCAAAATTATGATGGATTAAGACTAATTGTTTTTTTTGATTAGGACTAAATTAAAGGTCTTGGAAAAGGAGTGTGGTGAGACCTCTAAGGCAATCTCTTCCAAAAAGATTAATCTATAAAATGGATCCAAAGGAAGGCACTGCAGGTTGATGCCAGATGGATGTTGAGGCTAAAAAGATGCTGAAATTGAATATGCAGTGATGGGCTGATTGGTGGTGGAACACTCTTGAATGTTTAGAATTAAACCTCAAAGTTTAAATTTTAATATTTATAATCGCAAACGCATTGTGCCCATTATAATAAGCATATACAAGTGTATAGGTCGAATTCATAAGGAGTTTGTCTAAAGAAATCATCGAAATTAATCACAACTTTGTAAAACAATCATTAAGAAAACTAAAAAAATGTTATAATAATTCCTAAATACACCAATCATAGAAAAATCAAACTTTATAGAAAAAGTATAAATTACATTAGATAGGAAAATTCGGATAATCGAAATTTACATTTCGGTTAACCAAATTTCTCAGTTTACAAATTGGTAAATCCTTCCATTTATAGAGATTTTCGTTTATCTGAAAATTACATTTCGGATAACCGAATTTCTTAGTTTATGGGGAATAAAGAATAATCATTTATAAACAAAAGAAAATCAAAATAAACCTGAAATATAAATTCCAAGCATTCGGATATTCACATAGTTTCAAAACTAATGTTTTTACATAAATATATATTATATACATACATATACAACTATATAGCAATAATATAAATCTACTACACCCAATACATGAGCTAAATATACCGTAGAGTTCATAAGGTTTACACCAAACATACTGCAGAGTTCGTAAGGTTTACACCAAATGTACCGCAGAGTTTGTAAGGTTTACACTAAACATATCGTAGGGTTTGTAAGGTTTACACCAAACGTATCGATGAGCGCAATATGTATGCGCCAAACATACCGACGAATGTGGTATGTTTGCGCCAAATGTATCGATGAGTCTGTAAGGTTTATGCAGTGCAGTCAGCAGATGAATAAAAATAATAAAATAATGATTAAATAAATATAAAATAATATAACTTCAGTTACAAAATTAAATAAACTGCATAAGGAAAGAAAAGTTGGGCTAAACCTACCACATGGACCAGTGTATTTGAGTTAAACTCATTGCACAGCTTATAACGTTTAGGTGAAGGCCACAAACTTATTCCGTAAAGTGCAGGCCCAGACAATGAACTTCGTTGTTTGAAGGTTTAAACAACGGAGTTAGTCCATTGTCTGACCAATAAAAATAGACTAAGTTGTAGAAATGTAGGAAGATCAATTCATCTTTTTCCTTTGCTTCACTTGACCTCTGTGTGTGTGTATCTGAAGATACCAAACACTCATTACCGACCATCTAGCTAAATCATCAGGAGAGGAGCAAAGAATCTCATTCGAAGACAGGATTTACAATAAATACAACATTCATATAGAAAATATCACTGTAAATAACATCTTACAAGCTAACTTCAAACCTAAGTAAAGCAGAAGCAAAAGAACCAAAAACTGCAACTATACAGAATCACGAAAATAACAAACCAGAGAACATAAATCCCAAGATATTCACATGGAAAACAAAATAAAAACACAACCATTCACAAGCATACAAATGTACAATGAAAATACCAATTTTCATTCACAAGAATAGTTGAGAACAACCCCATATTTGGGGAAATAAAAGTTATGCTAAAGTTAGTGACAAACCAAATGCAAATGCAGACACAGAGTCTTATATAAGGATGCAAACACCTATAAACATTTGTATAAGGGTCACTCCTCTTGTTCCTATTGTACCTTGAAGCTTTTCACCTCTTTCTAGTGGTTGCGCCCTTCTTCGATTGAACCTTCCTAGTTCCGTTACCTTGCAGTGGTTGTTATCTCACCACAACGCTCGCTAGTAGGAGGAATCTTCAAAGGCCGCCGGTGAAATCAGTGAAGGCACTTGCAGACTAGGTCTTTAACTCCCACATCTCAAAAGAACCGGTTGCTCCCTTGAATCTTTCAGTTACGATGTTGTAGTTCCTGCTTGAAGTACCCCTTGTAGATGTCTATGTTTAGGTTCCAAGTTCAGCCCACAACACCAATTGGAGGAAGGAAGATGAAGGTCGAACCTCCTTAGTCGAGCCCTCTTGCAAGAGAATGGTAGAAGAACAAATGCAGAAAACACGAACAAGAAAAGGACCCGTTCACTGTTGCAATGGGACTTCAATATAAAGGGCTTCTTCAATAGCAAAAGGTGAGAGAGGGCCGACAACTCCTTCAATGTTGCATGATAGCTATCAAGATGAAAATGATAGTCGACGGTTTGTTTCTCAAAATAAAGTTTACCATTCCTTTCTACTCTATTGTCTGAAGGTTCAGACAATGGACTTAGTTTGTTGTCTGAGCCTCAACATTATGGGAATCTGCCTAGTACAAAAAATTTGTAATGTCTTTATCATTTGTTAAATAATATATCTTCAATGTATGCATATATCAAAATATTTTTTTAAGACTATAAGGTATATTTTTCAATCATGGCCCTCTTAACAGTAAGTTCTAACAAAATTCGATATTTGCATCCTATATACATGAATAATACATAGCATATGAGTTATTTAATTATCGATTTTTACACATAGGGCTTAACTAGTGCATTTAACAATAATTTAGACCACAGAAACA
Organism: Amphibolis antarctica; assembly: GCA_024699675.1. Lineage (NCBI taxonomy): Eukaryota > Viridiplantae > Streptophyta > Magnoliopsida > Alismatales > Cymodoceaceae > Amphibolis > Amphibolis antarctica. The sequence continues at coordinate 62,279 of JAMKPZ010000211.1, forward strand.
TGCATGCTTCATAAATAAGATTGTCATGCCATAATATAAGTAAAAGTGCACATAATGACCTTTTACAGTGAATTGTCCTAGCTGGTCCTCATTTGGTTGTGTCATGTCCTTTTGGGACATTTGGTCGAAGGTTCCTCCCTAATAGGGAGTTAGGCATGTAGGAGGAAGATATGAGCTCTACTACCACTGGCAGCCTGGTGGGTTAGATGGCTGGAGAGAAATAGACAGATTTTCCAAGGATCTGTGCATTCTTTTTAGAGCTGGAAACTGCAGCTGTTCAAGGTGGTAATCTATTGGACTTGGGAGGAGTGGGAAGGCTTGTCCTATGAGGCCATGTGTGTGTGCTTTGGTCTAGTTATGATCTTTTGAGAGATTATTTTTATGTGCCTCCTTAAACTTGGCTTGCACCTCTGTCAGGCTTTTGTGACACCTTTGGATCATGGTTTTGCTTTTTCTATATGTTGTTTCTCTTGACCTATTGGATAAGCTTGCACTGGTTTTCTATAATGCTTCAATTGATTATTTCTCCCCAAAAAAAAGAAATCCAGATATGCAGCAAAGATTCTTTCAATTTGGGGATAGATTGACATCAAAAGTCATCAGTCCTTTGGTTAATGGATGTGGATAAAAACACCAGATTTTTTCACACAAATGCTAACAATAGGAGGGGTTTTGATCAGATCAGTATGATCACCAGAAGGGCTCCTTGCTCCTCCAAAGAAGAGATTAGGTTGGGTATCAAAGAGTTTTTTTAAAATCACTTCTGGTGAGTGTGGACCTAGGCATTTTTCCTTCCTTGATGGGTTCATTAGCAAGCTATCAAATCTTCAATCAGAAGAAGTGGAAAGGAATTCTACAAAAAAGTAAAAGGAGCCATCTTTCTCTTCTCTGTGAAAAAGGACAAAGCATAGAGAGTAGTATTTCAAGTATTCAAGTATTTCTAAGTATTTTCTAATAGTCATTTTCTATGGTTTTCTAACTGTAGTTTCTCAAGTATTTTGGGACTTATCTGGGATAAATAATGAGTATTTTTGAGGCCTTCCACCCTGATTGGAGTGATATTTGGATGCAAATGCTACATTTATTATCTTAATAGCTAAGAAGAGTGAGGCATCTGATTTTGTACAAGGCAAACATATACTTGATGGGTTCTTAGTTGCCCAATATCTTGCTGAGAGCAGTTTCGGATTAGTTCTAGAAGGTTTTGTGTGAAAATAGGGTATGAAGAAGGCATATGACGGTGTACATCAATTTTGTAAAAAATGACAGTATACATTAAGATGTCCTTTGCTGTATGACTTTGGCTTTAGACAGAGTATTTGGATTGGTCATTGTTGGATTGAAAAACTTCACTAGAGGGAGGACAAAAAGTGAATCTTAATAAATTTTAAGTGAAATAGTTGAATTCAGTTGAATATTGAAAGTTGCAGAAATTTATTTTCAGAATTATCTAAACATAAAAATAATGAAATTACAAACCACAAAATATATAGAATTTATAGTGGTTCACTCAAATCAGACTAGTCCACGTTCCAAGCTTCCACTTGAGATTTCCAATTATTGTTTTGTAGGTTCACACTTCAATTTTTTACACATTTTTACAGAAAAAATACTTCAAACCTTCAATTTTAGTGTTTTTCCAGAAAAATACTGTAAACCTATCCACTTGACCTACCTCTCAAGTGCAACCTCCTTAATCCTAAGGAGCCTCTCACCAGACCCTGGTGAGATAGGGTTTTTTCTTAAAATTGAAACAAGTTTCAGCATAAAACAAACTCAAAATAATTCATAAAGAAGAAGTTATTACAGTATTTGAGTTTGCAGAGAGGTGAATAGGAGACTTTGCAGCAATAATCTTCAATTCTGAACTTTTAACCTCAGGCTGTTTACAACAGATCTTCAGTATGCATGATGCTTCAAGATCTCACTGAATGCTCATTCAACTCTCTTGATCTTACGCTTGATTGTTAGTTCACATCTCAAGACATATTTATAAGCAGTAGATGCTTTGTTTTCCACTGTAATTAACTGCCCTTAATTTTCTCAATCTTCAGCATATAAGGAAGATATAGTATCTTCAATTTGATTTATTTCTCAATGACTTCAGACATTTCTTAGTAATTCTCCGCATCTCCATATTATCTTTAAATTGTTTCTTACTACAGAACTTGTAAGTAAATGGCAGAAAAAATAATATAATAATAGTGGATTGAACAATCAGAGTGATACACAGATTACCAGAAATTCCTTGGATTTTATTGAAAATTTCTCGATATGTGGGAAAGTGCAATTAGTTTTACCAGGTTTAGCTCAGAATTTTCTGAAACATGTATTGTTATTCAAATTTAAAATAAGATAAACCGTATTAGTATTAAATTTTTATTTTACTAGAGATTCTTCAGACTTTGCTGGGAATTTCGTGGTGGGCAATAGGATGTGGTAATTCCAGATAGAACTTGGAATTTTCCGTCATAAAAAAATACATGGTAGTGAACCTGGTGGAAAACAAACCCACCCTCAGTAGTGATTGAAATAGAGATTTTTTTTTAAAAACCTTGAGATATTATTCATTAGATTGAAACATATCTCTGGTGCTTTACCAGCCACAGTTCAAAGGAGTGGAGTCATTGGCTACTGTGGGTGGAGTACTCATATAACACTTCGGTTCATAGCGCCATCAAAATGTCACCGTTTGAAGCATTATACGGACAACCCCCACCAATGCCTCTTACTTATATTCTGTAGACCAAAAATGTTGTAGTGGTGGACAATGGGTTGCGAGGGAGAGTAGAGATCTTGTGGGCGTTGCAATGAAATTTGGAGAGAGCCACGATGTGGATGACAAGAATGTCAAATAAAAATCATCGAGAGGTGGAATATGTAGTGGGCGACTGGGTGTACGTAAAGCTATAGCCATGATGTCAACAAACTATGGCAAATCGTTCGTCCTAGAAATTAGCAACATGTTTCTTTGGCCCATTTCAGATCATGGAGTGCATTGGCAAGGTTGCTTACCGTCTTCAGCTACTAGCTGGGGTGTAAATTCATCCAGTGTTCAACATGTTGCAGCTTTGCAGAGTGGGACCAATTGTCGAGAGCTATATACATAAATGTTGTAAAAAAAGACAAAAACATATCTCCTTAAAATTGGATAGAAGAGGTCGTTCATGACCACTTGGAAGGTTGCTGGTGTGTTACTTAAACCAAAGGGCATAACCACAAATTCGTAGTGACTATTATGTGTACGAAAGGCAGTCTTTGGAATATCATCTTTGGCCATGTAGATTTGGTGATAATCCGCCCATAGATCGATTTTGGAAAACCATTTCACACCCCTTAATTCATCCAATAATTTGTCAATGATGGGTAAAGGTCTCGATGGGCCGGGTTAGGCCGTAGAGTTAGGGCTTGATTGGGCTATTGGGTTGGGTAGGTTTAGGCTAAAAATTAAAAATTCTTAAATAACTAGCCTAGCCCGGCTTGTAGGCTTGATCTCGATTGAGCCAGGTGAGCGGCAAGGGAAACATAAAATTGAATTTAAAATGTAAATCAGTTAAAGATTTAAATTTTATAATTACAATGTAAATTGAATTTATCCAACTTTAATAGCTCAATTGGTTGAAACATTTATTCAATACCTGTAGATTTTGAGTTCAAATTATTACGGTAGCAATTATTTATAACTGTCTAAAAAAAATGTAAATTGAATTTTTATTTTAAAATTATAAAATTATTTTAAAATTATTAAATTACTTTGAATATTTCGGGCTGGGTCGGGCTCAACCTGACTCAATCATTATTTCGGGTCAGGCTAGGTCAGCCTGTGGGCCGATATTTGCAAAATCCTTGGCCTAGCTTGACCCAACAGTTCGGGTCGAGTTGGGCCAGGCCCGACACATTTCAAGTTGGGCCAGGTAGCCCATGGGTGGCCTGACCCGTTTGAGACCTTTAATGATGGGTATGAGATACTTGTCTTTGATTGTGTGTCAGTTCAATTCCCTATAATCCACACACATCTGCCAACTCCCATCCTTTTTCTTAACAAGCAACATTGGAGATGCAAACTTGTTAATACTAGGGTAAATTTGTTGGTTGGCTAAATATGTTTCAATCTGCTTTTCAATTTCTCTTCTCTGAATATAAGCATATTGGTACGACCTCATGGTCATTGTTGTTCTTGATTGCCTTAATTGTATTTTGTGTTCACGGTTTCTTCTTCTCGGCAATGTTGTAGGCTCCTGGAAGATTTTTGCATTTTTTTCCAATAGTTCTTGGATCTTCGATAGTTGCTTGTTTTGATCCTCCTCTTTTTCTCCCTCCTCCACCAAATTTGCTTGAACCAGTGCCATGTACAAGGTGTGACGTGACTCCTTCCAATTTCATCTCCATTAGCCAGTTTGAGTTCTCTTGGTTTTCTTCATTGCCATTTAATCCACTACCCTTCATACATGAACTTGCATGTCATATGTATGAATTTTAATATTACATCCCCTCTTGGCCTTAGCTACTATATCCCAATGATGATATCGCTGCTACCTAATGGGACCACATACAAATCCAGTGTTATTGACACCCCTTCCACCTTAATGGTTGTGTTTGGGTAGTATCCCCCATAACGTACAAACTCTCCTGACACCAACATAACATGTAGTCCTTTTTTAGTAGTTATTGGCAACTTAAATTGAGTAGCAAAAGCGATATTGACAAAATTATGGGTGCTCCTTGGATCAATCAAACCTGCCAATGGTTTCATGTCTAAGTGTCCTTGTAACACTTTGTCTCCTTCTTACTCATCATCCGACTCTACCCCATGTAGCAAAAATCGTTTCTTCAATTTGCAGATATGGCTGCATTGAAATTTCTCATCGCAGCGAAAACATAAGCCCAACTCCCTTTGACGAATCTATTCCTCTTGAGATAAGCTTGCCCCATAATGCTGTCCTCCTTGATTCACCATCTCCGATGGTCGAGGTAGTGTGGGCACCACTGGTCTGGCTCTTCTGCCTCCCCTAGTCATTGGATTGCCAGTCGCATTCGATGTTCCCTTCAGTGTCAGCACATGTGCTCCACTCTAGTTGTGGTCCATAGCCCTAGCCCTTGATTCGTGCATTTAGGCAAGAGATATCGCCATTAGTAAGTTTGGAGATGGAAACATTTGACTATTATCTTCAAATTGTGTTGTAATCCTCCTATAAAACATTGAACAAGGTTGTCCTCCGTTAAATCTGGCACCCTCATCGACAAAATGTCAAACTCTCATAGGTACTCCTTTATGGTGCTCGTTTGTTGAAGCTTGAATAATTCTTCCTTGAAGTTCCGAAGTGGGTCCGTGCAGAACCTTGCCATTATAGCTTGCACGAACTCTCCCTAGTCAATACAATCTTTACTCTGTAACCCTTAAACCAGACGCCCACGGATCCCTTGAGGTTGATATTTGCAATCGTGACCCACTCTGCAGGTTCCACTTGGTTGTAAGCCAAAATCTTCTTTAGTGTGCGGATCCATTCCTCCAAATCCCCAGTTCCATCATACACCAAAAAGTCGAATCTAAGATTAGGATGCGAACGACCGTTTTGCTCGGACTGATGGTTCGTCCCTTTTGATTGTTTTGTGTCCACTCGACTCCCTTGTGGTCTACCTGCACTTGAGAAGGAATCCATCCGTTACTTCAACACATTCAATCGAGCCTCCAACCGAGCATCCATCTAACAAATCAAGTCTGCCAAGGCTGAGTTCGCTATTGCCGCCGCCATCTCTAATGTCCTCATAGGTCTCAGTGGTGCTGACTTTGATACCAAGTTGTTGCAAGTGTGATTTGTAAGCTCTTGACCTCTCCGACTACGCAAGAAATAGCAGTGAGATTGAGAAGAAGCTATGATGAACGATGGCCACTCTTCAAGGTGTGGTCTCCTCCAATGTCACAATACGACTTCCATAAGATCAAAACATAAACCCTACATTAATCTTAAATACTCTAACTCCCAAAAGTTATGGATTCTAGTCTGAAACCCTACCCAACTACGTTATATTTTCCAAATACTGCAATAATTGAGGTTGTCTGCCAAAAATAAGCTAATTACAAAAGTGAGGGTGGAGAAAATCAACCCCAAAGTCAAGTACAAAATAATGCCCAAAGGCCCAAAAAAGGAAAACATGCAAACTACAAGAAAAGGCTAAGAGGCCCGAAAGACTACCTGCAAAAACAACTAAAATAATGCAAGAAAGCTGCCAACAAGCCACCAGACAAGTGGCCCACCACCAGCCAGAGAGTAACCAGTAAAGTGACCACCCTAGGAATCGAACTCGCAAGCTCGAGCTCGCCAAAGAAGTTTTGGACCAATCGCCCACCGCTCAAAATAGTATTATAGTGTATCAGAGCAAGGAGAAATACTATAACTTTGACTACTGAAATAGAGATTTACAGTCCCTTTCATGGGCTGTGTAGCATCAAAAAGCCACCAGCCAGATTGACTGGTGGTAGAATAGGGGAATAGCCATGTAAGGGCTGCAGGAGGGGCTAGAAGGCCCAACCTGCTGGAGGCAGGCCTTCTTCTAGCAGTGGTGGTGGGAGAGTCACTGGCAGGGGCTTTGCCAGTAGCTGCAGAGGGCCTGGAGGCTCTGGCAGTGTTGGTTAGATGGCTGGGATCATTGACAGTGGTGGTGGAAGGCTTTGGGCTATGGGATCCTTGACCTTAGGCTATGGTACCATGTGGAGAGGGAAGAAAACTCTGATTTCTGTATTAGGATTAACTCTAATAAGGGATTACAAGAGATGTATCTAGGGTTGGATATAAATAGATATCCAGTAATCTGATTATATCACCCAACAATACATAACACATAACAACCACATGATAATAGTCTCTAACATATTTAATTATTTAACTGTTAATTATGATTTGATGTTGAGATCACTGGTTTGACCTATATTGAACCCATGAATTGACGATCCCTTCACTTCTTTAGGTTTATATTTATTTGATCCAATTTGGAAATCCTTTCATTTCACCTATATAATATGAGAAAGAGTTAATTCAACTTGTCTTCAGTTTTCTTTCCTTGTATTTAATATTTTGTTATTTTTTTCTAGTATTTGAAATTTCAAATCATAATGTTTTCTGAACTTGTTAAAATATATCTTTGTTTATTTTCAAAAGTTTTTTTTTCACTTCTTTCCTATATAAAAAACCTATGGTAACTTGCACAATTTTTTTGATGTGGAGATAAAGGACTAACTAGCTAAGTCTAGTGTAAGGTACTTCTGGAAATGTGGGGCTAGTTAGAGTCCGGTTGTATGCTAATTTACCTCCACAAATGAAGATGCTGTTTCTTTAAATTTGTGCCCATGATGTTCATGTCGCAATGTAGTAACTCTGCTGTTGCATCAAGGTCTATCTTCAAGTAGAGATACTTTATATAAGTGCATAATTTATATTCAAGTAAATTTCTTCTTAATAACTCATGGATACCAAGGGCATGTTTATGCATGGGTTACAAGTTTTTTGTGTCAGACATTGTTTCTTATCCAAAAAAGGGGCTCCGTTTTCATGGAAATTTGCGATGCATAAATAGGTTCTCTTTCTATTTGGATTGCTTCCATTACTCACATTCCATTATTGGGTGGGGAAAATTGTTCAGGCCACTTGTCATCTTTTGACCAATATTGGGACATACTGTAATTCGGCTGATTCTTCATATGAGTCACAAGAGGATGAGTACAATGAATCTGAATTAAGAGACTTTCTGGAGAATGAAGAAATTGACCTTAAAGGTGGTGTCTCTGATAAATATAGTCATGGATTTGACGTTGAAACAAGTACCGGAGGAAGCTCTTCTTTTCATATTCGGGCACGTAAATCATTGTATGGCCTAGTTGATGGTAAGAATTTGATGTTCTTCATCTAATACAGCACATCTTTATGATATGTATAATTTTTACCTAGAAAAAGTAGGATACATATACTGTAGTTAAAGAATTGGATTCCTTTCGTGTTATATCTAATCATGTTTTACATTTTCTTCACATGCCTGAAGGCATCTAACATGAAAAGTGTAAACCTATTCTTGACATAGTTTCCAGATTTTGCTGCAAGGGTTTGGAGATGTTATATTTTGAAATTTCTTTTATCTTAAATGCAAAGGTGGAGCTTAGGGCAATCAATTCCATTTAGACTTACCTTCATTGTATGGGGGAGACTCTTTCCTAGGTTTTCATTTCATGACTTCCATGCTATGACAAAGCAACCTTATTGTTTTGCCATTCTTTCACTCAAATGTCATTTATGAAAATTGTATTTGCTTCTATTGTGTAATTTAAAAAAATTAATTTTTTTTGTCAAAGAAAAGTATCTTGCTGTATGTATTCACAGATATAGATTTAATGAAAGTGGAGTGGGAAATAATTTTAAACTAGAACAATGGGATATCTTAATGGTTGAAGGTATTCTTTTGCTTCTTTCAAGCCACATTTTTAAACCTTACAAATTTGTCCTGATAGGCTAGACCAACTAATAACAGTTAAAAAGTTGACTGAGTAGTTCATTGTGGATCATACATACAGATATCCAAGTTCCAGTTGATTCCATGTTTATGAAAACCAAGGAAAGACATCAGGGAACTGGATATATGTCTCCTCAGAATTATGATTTTAGAGTTGATGATCATCAAAGAGGATTATCTCTACAATCCAAGTGGCAAGTACTGGGTTACTTGAATGGGCATGCTGACTTACTCGAAAAGTAAGCAATGAAAATAGACATTATCTATATGAATGCATTTCAGACTTCATTGATGTATTTGGCTCATCAGACATTCCAGTACGTTACCTTTGAATTCATTGGATGAAGTTCTGAAGCAGGTTCATAAAATGGCTCCAGAAATGCACCGTGTAAGTTAAATTTCAGAGTTATTTTTCTGGTGCTTTGGGTAATATATTCATATCACTATGTCATAATCCATCTATTCCATGTAAATTTTTGTGCTTTCTTTCGTCTATTGATCAATGCTGCAGGTTCGATATCTTCAATATTTAAATAGTCTTTACCATGAGGACTATCTTCCTGCTATGGACAGTTTACACTGTTACTTTGATTACAGGTACAAAGAGACTGTTTGAATGCCAAACTGTTTCTTTTTATTTAAGCTTGTGTTTTCTTCATATTGGATCAACAATGCTGAATTTCTTCTGAATATCATAGTTATTTCTTTTGCTATAATTTGAACCTACAACCCCTTATCATATATCAAAAAGTATTCGTTTGTTACACCCTTGGTCATTACATTTCCAGGTGAATATTAAAAAGTAGGGTTTTCCAAGATAATTAAGTGGATTTTATAATGAATAAACAATATATACTACATTATCTTACTACACTGTTTCCGAAACTACCAATGTGTGTACACCATAAACTGTGACATCAATCTTCTCCATTTTTAAGAAAAATCTGTCTGCTGCCTGCAATCTAAAACGGATTGGTATGATTGTGATCTTATATGCTGCTTATTTATTGAAATCTAGACAAAAAAGCTGTACATGGTTTGTACTTAGAAGCACTATTGTAGTGAGATAATATAAATGCATTTGTAAGTTCCTGCCAGTTAGCACGAGTTAGTAAAAATTCAATTTTATATGCTGCCTGCAATCTAAAACGGATTGGTATGATTGTGATCTTGTATGCTGCTTATTTATTGAAATCTCGACAAAGAAGCTGTACATGGTTTGTACCTATATAAGCACTATTGTAGTGAGATAACAAGTCCATTTGTAAGTTCCTGCTGGCTAGCATGAGCTAGTAAAAATTCAATTTTATTTCGTGATAACCACACATTGGTAGAACTCATTTAAGTTTTGAAGAGTCCTTTGTCATAGTTCAACATTTTTCTTGTCACAGATTTATAATCTGGTGATCAATCAAGTTAAGTTACATAACAATTCCTAAGATAATCTCCAAAATTTCAGTTGCATAACAGCTTCACAATTCAGTTTCTTGATATCAATGTAGCAGCCATGAAGAAATTTCAGTTTCTTTTCCCCAAAATTAAAGTCTCCATTTCAAAAATGTTTGCTTTATAATAAAGAAATATAGTGCTTGATCATCCTGGTAAAGATGGTAGGATCAAATAAAATCATTACCAAGATCTTTGAGTTTTATATGGTAATGGGATCACACACTTTTGTTATCATTTTGACTATTAAATGCAAATTTCAAAGCTACAAATTTTTTTTGGTTATTTAGTGCAGGGATGGATGGGATTTTTACTGGTTCCCCAAAGTCATACACATCTGATATACAAATGGGAAGGTATGAGTCAGCTTTACTGTGTTTGGGAACCTTGCATTGTCATTTCGGGCATTCTAAGCTAGCATTAGAGGTAAAGGTGCAATTCATTTATGTCATCACATCCCTATGTTTTTTTTTCTTAAATAATGGATTCTAACTGTTGATTCATTTCATTTTCCAGGCTCTAACAGAAGCTGTTCGAATATCTCAATTGGTAATATGATGATTTTTTTTGGATATTTATGATTACCATTGTTTAGATTGAGCTGGAAGATGAGTGCTATCATTTGCTGGGTTAAACCAGGATTCCTTGTACAAATATACAACTATACTCATGTAGGAAAAAGTACAGAAATACACCTAGAGCGTTGTTAAAACTTAGAAATAGAACAACCTAATCCAATCTTATCACCTGTTGTTCCAGCAACTCACTACCATAAGTTCCATAACAGTGGAAATGGAATGCTTCAATAAGAAACCATGAGGTTGATGCCAATCTATTGAGAATGATGTGGTCATGAATTTTCCCTCAAGGTGGAGATTCATGAGGCAATTTTGCACAAAACTCTGATGCCTAAAATGCCACCTTATGCAGTGGAAGTCAGAACGTGTTGGTAGTTTGGTTTCCAACTTATCTAAGCTTGATAGTTTAATTATGGAGCTTGATTGACAAGAAGAGGAAATTGGTGATTTATCAAAAGCTAATGGAGTTACTAGACAAAAGCTCAAAGGGACCTCAAGGAATGGATTTGGTGGTGGGGGGGGGGGATAGCTTCATGTCAGAGATTCAGAAAAGGTAGTTGTAGAAACACAAAATTCTTTTACAGGATTGTCTCCAACAGATAGTGTATGAATCAATCATCTTGGTCCAATTAGCATTAATGGGAGTACCTTCTTAGAGAAGGATAACATTTGTTACTGCATGGAAGGTTATTTTTCTACTCACTTGTGTTGTAAAAAGATGATTTTCTTTGATTTCCACATATTGGGCTTTCAATTGATTTTCAGTTCTCATGCCTAAGAGTTGAAAGAATCTTTCTCTGAAGAGGAAGTGCAAAGGGTTGCTTTGCTAGGGTTGGGGATAAGGTGCTTGGGTTTAGGGTTCTTCAATGTTATTTTTCTAGAGATATTGGAATTTGTTAAAAGGGGATGGTTTTCCATATGATTTTCACCATGATAGTGATGATATTGGTCATGCAAATAAAAATTTTGTTCACACAGATCTCCAAGGTTTGGGATGCCTCAAACATTATATAGTTTAGACTGATCTATGTACTTAATGCTATTTACCAAATTGCTGTCATGTGTTTAGCAGGGAGACTCAAGTCGTCATTTTGCCCAGTCCGATTGATGACTATCAAATGGGCTTTGTTGAAGGATAATATTTTTTGGATAGTTTTTTAGTTGCTCATGAATGTATTGAAGTCAGATGATGATGGTGGAAGGCTGGTTTGGTTTGAAAGCTAGACATAGAGAAGGCTTATTATGGTGTATTGTAGAATTGCCCATAATAGGTTATGTGCTACATGGGTTTTGATGCTAAATAGTGGAATTGGATTGGTTATTGCAAACTGACTACAGTTTTGTTGGTTCTTTTGAACATCTTAATACATTGTGTCTTACCTTTCAAGGTTTCAAATTAGACACCAATTGGCTCAAATGCATCCAAAGATAGTTCCTTTGGAAAGGTGGATGAAAGGAGAACTATTTTGGTCTCCAATTTGTGGCCTAGAATATGATATTTTTTCCTAAATCCGAAGGTTGTCTTACTCTTAACCTATGGAGAATTTGCTCATGAATTTGGCTTTATTAGGCAAATGGTTTTCAGAGATTTTATAATAATCATGGTTTGGGTGGGTCATGTCTATGGATGGGGAGATCATTAAGGCAAAATGGTTTTTAGGCTCTTCTAGGGGTTGATGTGGGAATTGGTGAGCTAGGGTTTCTAGCTTATGGAGATGTGTTCTAGAGGTGGAGGTTGATAAATGTTGCATTATACTGTCAGTGGCTATGATAGCTCTGGTGTTACTTTTTGGGAGGATGTGTGGGTGAGTGACTCTCCTTTGGTGCTTGCTTTTCTAACATTATACCTAATTGCGTCTTCCACTTGATTGTGTGTGCTTGAGTGTTTAAGTGTTTTGTGGCACAGATAGTATGAGATGTTTGTTTTCAAAGGAATTTGAATGATCTGGAATGTGGAGAACTTGTTAAGCTCCTATCCTTCTTTCATACTTGTGGGTTTCCCCTTAATTTCTATGGAGTTTGCTTTGTAGGTATGGGTGTGGTTGCATGGTGATGGTGCTTTCAAGGTCAAGTTGCTATACCAGATTATCTGTTACGGAAGAATTAGATATAGAAGTTTGAAGTGCGTTTGGTGGAGTTGGATCTCCACCAAAGTATAGTTATTAGCTTGGCAGTTATGGTGGCATCCCTATAGAGTTTTTTTTGGAGGTTACGTTTCCTTTAACCTGTTTTTTCATTTTTTGCAGGGTGTATGTTGAGGACTTGTGGCATTTGTTTTCTATGTACCCTTTGAATCAGTATGTATGGATTGGTGTCAAGACACAGATCAGGATATCGATAGTGATGCTTTTTAAAGCTGTGGGTGGCCAGAGGCAGCCAAGATAACTCTAAGAAGAGGCTGTGGAATACCATTCCTCTTGTGGTTTGGTGGTAATGTTGGTTAGAGAGAAATAGCAGGGTTTTCCAGGGTTCATAGCATAACGAAGTATATTTCTTCAATGGTGGTGTGTAGTGTGTTGATTAGATAAGAACTTGGCTTGTAGTGGTTGTGATGGTAGACTTTGAGGTGGTGGTATGACTTCAGATGCTTGTCACTTTGTAACTCTTGTCTTGGAGATCTAATCTCTGGACTGGTTTGCTTCTATTTTCTCCTTTCTTTATTCCTTTAGTTTCATTTCTAAAACTTCATTTGTTTTTATTGTGTTTTGTGTTGTTTAGCCCACCCACAGCTTGTGTAGGTCTATCCTTTTCTTAATTTTAATACATTCTCCATTGCCACTCAAAAAGAAAGTTCGATAATAGATGCCCTTATTTACAATGACCACTATTTGTATTACAGGTCTAACAACTTTAGAATTATAGTTTGTCTTCAATGCTTACATTTGAATTAATTTGAATCACCTTAAACATATTAACTATTTTGGATACCCAGATGGGTATAGTTTATAGTTTTTTCATGTGAAATTCTCAGAGTCAATCAGTTAACTATTTTACAATGCACTTGTACAGTTAAGCAGAACTTGGATTCTTTTTTCTTCCGTATGATTGCATGGTTCATTTATGTTACGTATATTTTATGGAATTTTTCATACAGGAAACCATGCAGAGGTGATATTATTTATATGTTATTAATCATTACAAGCTTTTCTCCATTAATCACTTGATGTTAAAAGACACTGGTAATGATTGTGCACATATATCCATGTTTGACACTTGCAAAGGCACACATTCCTATGCTCACAGGATAATGTCATTTTTGTCTAATTTGGTCTCATCTGGATATTTATCCTTGCAGAATAATGATGACTCTTGTCTGGCTTACACCTTAGCAACCATTTGCAACTTGTTGTCTGAAATAGGCATCTCAAGCTCCACTGGAATCATTGGTTCACCTTATACACTGCTAACTGATACAGGAATGGGTGTGCCGCCATCTATTCAGCAACAGCTACTTGTGCTACTAATGAAGTCTCAAAAGTGGGCAGAAGATTTGAAGCTGACCTGCCTTGTAGGCTTCAATCGACTTGCCCTTGCAAAATTTGAGCTTAAGGTAAATTTACAATTATGCAATAATGCAAATTAGTTATGATACTTAGTGCAATTTACACTGTGATTTTTGTGAGCTAGATATCTAGTTCACCAAATATTTAATGGATTTTTTCAACTCTTATTTGAATAGTAAAATGTGATTTTATTAATTATTTTAAGGTATCGAAAACCTTTCAGAAAAATTTATCATTACATCCTCTTCAATCAGTTAATCATGAATCATTCCAATCCAAGTCTAATTATTATATTGGGAACTCAACTTAGTTTTTTGTCTTCACAATTCTTGTCTAAAATGTGAATGTTGGTAGTTAAAAATTAATATCTGTACTTATGTTACAATTACTGTTATGTTCCTGGGGTATTTGTATAAATTGTCTTATAATGGATTTTACCATAAAACCTTATTATCCTTTTGTATTACCTATGGTGACACTGATGAGAAGGTTAATCTTTTCACTCTCCAAGAGCCTTAACATGTTATCAGAGCCTAGGGAAGACCTTAAGTAGTCTTTGCCGCCCTTCCCTCCCACCCATAGTTGTCCGTCCTCCCCTATGTTGCCGTTCTCCATCTCCTCTCTCCTTTGTTTGTCTACTTGCACTGTTTGTTTGCCGCCAATTGATCGGTCCATTTGTACTGATCTTTCATGTGAGTGTATCAGTTGGTCATGCCCTAGTCTACATTGATGCTAGGGTTGTGTATAAGCCTTACATTAATGACTCTCTAGTTGTAGGATGTCTTCCTTGCATTGTGTTGAGTTCTTTTTCACGTTACTCTCCTTCACTTGTGAGTGATTAGCGTTGTTGATAGTTGATGTTGATTACCATGTTCTAGTTGACTATCAAGTGTTTTCAAGGTTGTTGTAGGTGTGGATCTGTGTCATCCACATTGTTTAGAGCTTCTGGCAAGTGGGTAGTATCTCTCAGAAGACATTCATAATGGTATTTCTCCCTTTTTGCAGTTTTCTTAGATTCCCCTCAATGATGGTTGCTGGTGACTTCATTAATAGTCTTTCAGGTGTATCCAAGGCTTAAATTATATCTTATGAGCCCAAAGTTTTGGAATGATTGTGATTTTACACCGATAGGTGCATCATTTTCTAGTTGATCTACTAGATATTAAAGACCACACTTATAAAACCTACTCATGATGATGTAGTCATCTTATGGTGGATGTGTAGTATGAAGCTCACAGTTGCTTGAGGAGTTATAATGATGTGACCAAAATATCTCCAAAAGATTTGGAGATACTCGTAACTTATAGTTACAAAAAGAATATCTTTAAAACATTTCAAGTGTATATGAATAGATTTTTAATTCGAAATAGGGTGAGAAGACATGCCAAGAACATTAGTTCAATCAATATTGTAATGAATTAACAAATGCCCACTTACCTTGCTATTTGTTTTTTTTTTTTTTTTTTAAAGAATTGCTACCCAACTTTTATTCATCAAGCGGATGGATGCCTGCAAACCAAACTATTAAAGAAGAGTACAAAGGTGGGGGGGACTTGACTGACCCCACTAGTCTAAAATAGACACAAGATTAAAATAAGGAAAAACTTACAAGGCCAGACAACAGAGAGGTAAAAGACACCAAGACGACAAGAAGCTAAGAAACGCCAACAAAACCCCAACCACTAGCCTTTTCGGTAGCTTAGAATCTTCCAATGATCTAACAAAATCTTATGCTAGAGCTTTGGAGGGCAATTTGAATTCAACCAGACCTGTAAGTTAGCACCAGCACAACTGCTCGCCACTTGATCTGTAGCCTAGTTACCTTCACGTGGAATTCAGCTAATCGAGTGGAATTGATCAGCCATACTAAGAAGGTCTTGCTATCTTCCAATCACAAGAACGTGTAGATAGTATCCCCTGGCGATAGCATTGACCAACACCTTGGCATCTAACTTGACCTCCACCTTCTTGTAATTGATCCTAGTGGACAAGCAAAACTGCATACCTGCCAGAAGGGCAAGCAACTTTGCATGACTTGGATCCATCGCCTCTAGTGTACACACCGCAACCTACACGAGCTCACCCTTATCATTCCAAAGAATCCAACTGCCAGTAGCTTTATGTTGTCTAGTGAATGCATCATCTACATTTAATTTCCAACGGCCGGCCTTCGACTGGTCTCCTTCAAGAGATCCAACACCCTCTAGACAAGCCATCCTGTGGAACCTGCATACCACTTTTGGAGAAGAGGTAGATAGAAGACAGTACCTTTTTACAAATCATACCAAAGTCTTGGTGTTCTCCTGCCATGATTATCTTGCAATGTGCCTTCCAACTCTCCCACAGAATGTTGGCTGCTAAGAATTTGTGAAACTTGTGGTCCTTCTTGCACCTATGTTTTAAAGATACGAGGATACATCCTCGCCATTGCTCACTGTTGGCTATCTTGAGAGCAAACCGCGAGCAAGCCCATTTGCAAAAAAGGAAAGCCCACTCACTTTCAAAGAAAAGGTGATCCGGTGAGTCCATCCCTTTAAGAATCTTGTAACATGCACAAGTAGAAGCAAGGGAGAAGTCCCTCCTATATAACTTATTAGTAGGAAGGATATTGCTAAACCATTTCCAAAGAAAAAGGAGATTTTGGTAGGAATATAAGGTTGTCAATGCCCCATATTCCAATCAACTGTGTCATTTCTGTTGTAGATAAACTGATAAAGTCCCAAGCATCAGTTGTGGACAAGTTGCCAACATGGCTAGCCTCCCACATAATCTTGTCCTTGGCATCAGAAAGTTTTCTAAGCTTTTTGTGAATTTTCCCAAGCACTTTAGAAGGAATAAGACTCTACCAGCTAGAGATGTCAGTTTGGTTAAGTTACAGATCACTGGATGAGAGTTAGCTGGGCACCAATCTTGCCATGGACTAATACAACAGTGGCCTCCAATCCAATGCATATGATTTGCCACTCTGTTCCAAGTGTCATGGAGACCTTGCCAACCTCTAGATGTACCTGCATGAGGGAAGACAATACTACCATAAGTTGCATGAATATAGTCTGACCAGATACCATTACCGTTTTGAATTTGCCAGGCCATCTTGGTGTGGAGCGCAATCATTAGTTCCTTAAAACTCCGAATACCTAGGCCACCCTCCAATAACAGTTTCATGATCTTACTCCATTGGACATGATGCTTAACCTTGTCATTGAACGTACTATCCCAAAGAAAATTAGCACATAAATGAGAAATAACGTTAATCACATTTTTAGGGATATCATGAGTAGAAAAGATGTGAATTGGAATCCATGCAAGCACGTGTTTGATTAGAGTGAGGTGACCCTCAAGGCTCAAAACCTAGGCCCACCCAGCAAGCTTGTTTTGAAATTTGTTAATAAGATTCTGAAAATAGCTAGCTTTGGGTTTGCTAGTAAAAATTGGGCAACCAAGATACTTAAAAGGAAATACTCCCTGTTTAAAGCCTGTTTCGTGATCAATATTGGAAGCACGACCCTTGGGGCTTTTCTGGGAGATGTAAAAGTTGCTCTTATCTTGATTAATCTTTTGACCCATAGAATTTTGATAGCTCCAAAGCACATCCTTGCATTTACGAATAGAATCCTTCCTTCCATTGAGAAAGAGGATAGTGTCATCTGCATAAAGGAGGTGATAACATTTGAAATTAGAAATGCCCATGAAATAAGGAACATAAGTATGAGCTTGCTCCATATTAGCAACCCCCTTGCATAAGAGTTCCTTAGCAAGAATAAAAAGGTATGGCAAGATAGAGTCCCCTTGGAACTCCTAAAAAACTCCATAGGCGAACCATTAATAAGAACAACAAAAGAAACATTCTCAATGCAATTCTTAATTAACTTGATACAATCTGAAAAAAACCAAATATAGAAAGAACTGCAAAGAAGGCGTCCCATTCTAGCCGGTCATAAGCTTTCTTTATGTCCAAGCTGAGAATAAGATTACTGCCCATGTTACCTTTGTCAATTTTTTGGGTGAGTTCCTAGGTCAAAGCAATATTGTCAAAAATACTTTTGTTCTTGATGAAGGCACCTTGTGTTGAGGAGATGAACTTGTCAATAAAACTACTCAATCTGGAAGTTCAAATTTTGGTGAGCACTTTATATCTAACGTTGCATAAGCTAATAGGTTTGAAGTCTTTAAAATTGTTAGGGTTAGCAACTTCCGGGATGAGGGCCAGAAAAGTTGTTATCCAAGAATTATCAAGTTGCTGACCTTGGAAAAAATCTTGAACAGCATCCACTAGATCCTTAATAATATTCCAGCTGTTCTGAAAGAAGGCTGTCATGAACCCATCAGGGCTAGGAGCACTATCCTTGTCCATCCCTATAACCGCTTGTTTGATTTCATCTCGATTGGGGATTTGTGTGAAAAACTTACAATCCTCTGCGGTGACCAAATTGGGGATTTGCTGAAGGAGCAAGGGATCCATCTGATGCGG
Source organism: Amphibolis antarctica (assembly GCA_024699675.1). Classification (NCBI taxonomy): domain Eukaryota; kingdom Viridiplantae; phylum Streptophyta; class Magnoliopsida; order Alismatales; family Cymodoceaceae; genus Amphibolis; species Amphibolis antarctica. The sequence goes on from JAMKPZ010000211.1 coordinate 80,776, forward strand.
TTCCGAATTGTAGAGTTTGGAAAAATAACTAACAATGCTACTTTTGATTTTTTCTACTGAGTTGAAATCATCACCACTCATCATCATATGTTCGAAAGCATTCCATTTCTTTCTGTTGTTGACAAGTGCATGAAAATACTTAGTATTCTTGTCTCCCTCCTTGAGCCATCTGACTTAAGCCTTCTTTGTAAGGAAAATGTCCCTCTTTTTGTCGTTACAACTAAGCTGACTTTTTAACTAGTTCATCCTCTCTAACGCCTCCTTTGACCCATCTTGTCGAATGGTAGACTCTAGAGACAATCCTATATTTTTCTTCAAAAATGTTATAGAAGGATTTATGATTCCAAGACTTTAATGTTGCCTTGAGGTTTTGGAGTTTAGAAGAGAGGTTTGTAATAGGACTGAGTGCAACCCACCCACCTTAGGCATCTTTAATCACTTGATCAAAATTCTGCTGGACATGCTACATGTGCTGATATCTGAAAGTTTTAGGCCCCTAGATTCTCGTCAGCCGACCACTCACCAAAAGTGGAGCATGATCAGAGTAGACCTTATCTTCATATCAGATAATCATGTTATTGTTTTGAATGAAGTTCATGTTGGCCAGTACCTTGTCTAGTCTCTTATACATTTTGCCCTCCCTAGATCTGTTGTTACACCACAGAAAATGATCATCAACATGTTTGGGATCAATCAGATTGGCGTTTGAGATGAACTCATTAAAATCGTGGGTATTGCCTTCCATAATGATAATGTTAGCAGAACTTTCATGAGCCTCGTGGATCACGTTGAAGTCCCCACCAATGAACCACGAAGAGTCATGAAACTCACTGTTCAACCCTTTTAAATGATCCCATAGTTCACGCCTGACATATCTATTACACGTAGCGTAAATCAATGTAACAAAAAGGTATTACTTAGATGGCTCTCAAGAGCATAAGTAACAGCCTGGCCATGAATTTGAACAATTTCCAACTTGATCTCAATCGACTAGAAAAGCTAAATTTTATTATATTGATTGTAATAACAATCTAGGCCTAATTCCCAAGCAATCCTCTAACAATCCAGGTGACGAGCAAATAGTTCCAACATTGCACATATTTTGATATTATTATGCCTGATGAGTTCCCTACAATGATGTTTGGTGGCCCTGTTTCCAAGGCCCCTACAATTCCAAACAATTATGTTAATCATTAAAAACATAATTGAAACAACCAACCTGGACCTCATACATCCCGAGTTGCATGACCACATGAGGTCAAGCTACCATTTGGCTTATTTTGGTTTCCATTGCTACTTTGAAGGTTATATGATCTTTGAGGGTTTAAGTGAGAGATCGCTCCATTTGAATCATAGCCCCTTTCCGACCTATCGAATGAACCATGGGTCGTTTCCATGAAGTCATCGTCGTTGTCCTCTCGCCCTGCATCTGATGGGCTTCGCACGACATCCAGTGGGGCCTCCTCATGGGCTTTGTTCAAACTGCAATCAACTAGGCCCACGCCAAAGACATCCACCTAACATTCACTTGATCGATCTACGAGTCCAAGACCAAGCGTGGAGAATGCTTGGATGACCCATCATTCTTCGAACCACTAAAAAGAGCCTTTTTCAAAAGGTGCCTTTGACTGGTTTTCTAGATCGATCCTTTCGGTGTTGTTTCCTCCTACTAAATTGAACCTGATCACCTTCTAGAATCTGTCGGGAAATCTACACCATTAGGATTGGTTGCACTTCTCCCAGCCTCTTCTGCAAGGCTGCTTTTCTTTGGCTAGGGTTTCGAAGGTGAACTCAGCTGAACTTGCATAGCCTTAGCCTAGGTGTTCTTGTTTGAGTGCGTCTCTGATGGTGGGGTGTCTGACCTGCTAGTATGGGACTCCTTCATTCTACAACTATTTCCAAGGTGTTTAGTCCTTCCACAATTTGCACAAAATTTGGGGATGAATGGATATGCAACCACTTGTGTGATCATTTCTCCTGCATTATCAATGAAGACATGATCTGACAGAGGTTTCGCAAGATCCATCTCCACATAGATGGCCGCTAGACCTGGTCGTGTATAGTTCATCATGCCCTTGTGCTCACAAATCACATTCCCCAACAATCCCGCAATTGAACAGATCGCACCTGAGGCGAAAACGTGCACACGAAGTTTAGGGAAGTTCACCCAAATTGGCACAAGAGAAGTTTCATTGCCCGATGCAAAATCCAGTAACCAACAAAATACCATCATTCTCCTCCCCTGAATGTTCCACTCCTGGACCAAAGCTTGCAGCATGGTATGTTTGTCTTGAAACCTTATCAGAACATAATTGGCTTCCATGACTGACGGGAAGGCCTCCTTTTATAGAGTAAGTCCATTTCTTAAGGCAACATGAATAAACCTAGGCTCAAGTCTCCTCTTGAAAAATCAGCCCACAAGCGTCCAAGTGAGAGTTTGGGACATTTGTTCAACTTCCTGTTTACCGAAGGATATACATTGATGGCTGTTCTTCTCCATTGGTTGCCGTTGTGTTATCTTAGGGAAGATTGATGAGATAAGAGTTTCTTTCAAAGTTGTGGTGAAGGATTTCTAGTATGATGCAAGTCCCCAAGCCCGAGCATGTGTAGAATTAGGACTGGAGCCCGTAGTAGTATTTCATTCAGAAGAGTTCGGCCCATTGTTCAGGGGATTGTTCCCAGTAGGAACAGGGGTAGCCATATGACAACCCCTCAGAAACTAGACACCCAACTCGTTAAGGAGTTGCCTGAAAACCTAGTGGGAAAAATCTTTCTGCCAACAACCTAATGAGTTCGCTTTAACCCACGCCCAACCCAGAGTTCTAAGGACGGTGAGAATGACAGGTGGAGACGTGTCGACGGTGGAAGGCTGCAACACGTTAATGGGCAGAGACATAGGCAGGAACGTGTTGATGGACGGAGATGCATTAACGGATGGAGATGCGTTGATGAGTGGGGATGCATCAGGTAGAGAAGGTCGATGGGCGGGGACACGTTGACGGTTGGAGACACGTCAACGTGCGGAAATGCGTTGACGGGCGGAGATGATTACTTACCTTGTTAGTTTGAATGTAGAAGTTGTCACTTAGATTTGTAGACTTGTTTTAGGAGTAGATAAGACTCTAGATTTAAAGGAAACTTTTGTGCGGGTTGACTCACTCCACACCATATATTGTTGATCGCTCTACTTTGGCTGCTTCAACGTCTATGGGATGAGGTTGTGGAGGTGTTGGCAGTGGCAATCGTTAGAGTTTTCATTGTCAATGTTACATTTCGACATTGGTTGGCAAAATGCTTAGACAAATTTAGTAAACCACTATTAGCCAATGGCAGTACAAAGTCAATATAGTCTACTACCACATCATTTGATCTTGTGGTGACCTTTCCATAAGTTGACTACAATTGCCTTCTTTTGTCATAGGGAATAGATTCCACAGTCATGAGTGCTCATCCTTCCTCTTTAGATCTAGTTACTGCCTTTAATGCTGCCTTGTTTTCTTTTAGTCATAGTTCCTAGATTATAAATCCTAGTGCATCCAAAAAATAAAAGCCTAGTGCATCCTCCTAAATATCAAGTACACACACCTTATTTAACCACTTATCGTCTTTTACTGATAAATCTAGTATAACTATTGTCGATGATCATTCATGTCGGGTGTTTGGCGAAGGGGTAGTTTAGACTTCTTAGTTCTAGCTAGACAATGTTTTATATGTTTTGGAATTTTTTTATTCTATTTTCTATTAGCTCTATTAACTCCTAATTAAAATGTTGTGTAACCTTTTTTTCCTTCTAGTATACTTTTAAAACCTACAAACAGGATATATTTGTTGGTCTAGGATAATATATTGATTGGTCTATTAGCATGTGTTTCCACCATGGAGTTGTCTATCTTGTAATAGTATCAGTTAGGATACTCGTCTAGAGGTTGTGTTGGGCTATTCCTTGGGTCTCTTTCATTTTAATTATGAGTCATGTCAACTTGATAAGTACATCCATGCTACTTTTTGGTGTTTACAGTTAATGTCTATGGAGAGTCTATTTGATATTGTTTATTATGATATTTGAGGCTTGAGTTGTATATCTTCAATTTTTGCTCACAAGTATCACTTAGTATTTTTTGATGACTAATCTTGAGTCTCCTAGGTGTATTTGTTGAAAGATTATCATGGTATTGTTTATGAAAAAAAATGTTTTGGTTGAAATTCAAAATTAGTTATTTGTTTGCCCAAAAATTTTGCATGGTGATAACACTCTTGAATTTATGTAAAGTGATTTTCAATTTGTGTGCATTTCCTTTTGCATTATTCAACAGATCACATGTTCATATACATATTAACAAAACGGGGTGACCAAAAGGAAATATCATCATATCCTTAATGTGCTTTTAATCATTATATTGTAGATGAAGGTTCCAAAATATTTATGGTTTGATGCTGTTTTTGTTGTCTCATTCTTAATAAATTGTATGCCTTTTATGCTGGTAGGAGGTGAAGTTCCTCTTTGTTGTCTTTATTTTGACATGGAATTGTTTTTGTTACCTCTTAGGGCTTTTGGTTGCATTGCTTTTGTTAAAGATCTTTCTTCAGGATTTGACAAGTTGTCTTTGTAGGCTATCATGTGTATATTTGTTGGTTATTTACATCCTTAAAAAGGATATCGTCTATTTAATCCTTCAAGTCAACATTACCATGTCTTTGTAAATGTAATCTTCTTTGAATTTCAATCCTACTTTGCTATATTTGGCACTTCTAAGTCTATCCCTTTGCCCAGACCTGTTGAGTTGGGACTTGACCATGGTAGTGTGGTGTCTATAAAGGTTAACTTGTTAATTTCAAAAAAAAATGTCCAATGACCATTATAGGAATATTGTCTTTGATTGCAACCACTCTTGGATTGTCCAACATCCCATCTCTTGACTGTCTATAGATCTGTCTACATTTTACCATACAAATGACTCAGATATTCCAATTGCCCTATGAAGGGTACCCAAACTTGTACACAACATCCCATAACTTATTTTATTTCCTATAGTTGTCTTACCTCATCCTTTGTAGTTTTGCAATATCTTTGTCTTCAGAATCTATTCCCAGGAATTATAAGGAAGCTTTACAAATCTCCTATGCATAAGGAGAGATGACCATATTGAAATCTCGTGGCACTTGGAAATTTGGGCCTTGTCTTGTTGGGGCAAGTGATGTCTCATGTAAATGGGTCTATACCATCAAATGAAAATTGAATGGAACAACTGATTGTAATAAAACCTGTTTGGTAGTTTGGGGTTTTTCTTAGATACATGGTGTTGATTATTCTAAAATATTATCTCTTGTTGCTTGCTTGAATTCAATTAGAGTTATTCTATCTATTGCTCTCAATCGGTCTTAGTAGATATTTCAATTAGATGTTAAAAATACATTTTTATATGGTGATTTGGAGGAATAGGTACTTATGGAGCAGCCTCTAGTGCATGTATCTCAAGGGGAGAATCATGTATGCATGCTCAAGAAGTCTATCTATGACCTAAATTAGTGTTTTAAAGTTTGGTTTGACAAATTTAGCAAAGTCACTTGCAATAATTAAAAATATTCTTGCCTGTTGCTTGCTTCAATTCAGTTGGAGTTATTTTATCTATTTCTCTCAATCAGTCTTGGCTGATGTTTCAATTTGATGTTAAAAATACGTTTCTACATGGTGATATGGAGAAACAGGTACTTATAGAGCAATCTTTAGCACATGTTGCTCAAAAGAAGAATTATGTGTGCATGTTCAAGAAGGCTATCTATGACCTAAAGTAGAGTTTTAAAACTTGTTTTGACAAATTTAGCATAGCCACTTGCAATAATGCTTTTCGTGGATATGCTATTGATCATTTCATATTTTATAAAAGATGCCTAATGGATGTGTTGTTCTTGCAGTACATGTTGATGATATATCATTATTGACAGAAAATGATGTAGCAACCGTTGAAGAAACCTATGGGAAAGCTAAAATATTTCATAAGGTTCAAGTTTGCATATGTTGAAGGGTAACTGTCTTTATCCTAAAGAAAGTATGCTTTAGACTTGCTAAAGGAGAGCTAGGTTGCAGAGCAAAATCTGTCATTTTCGGATTCAACTTCATAATCGTTGGAGGATCCAGGGAGATATAGAAGACTAGTTGGGAGACTCATATATCTAATTGTTACTAGAATAGATATAATATATGTTTTGAATTTGCTTAGTCAATTTGTTCATAAACCTAGAGATGTTATTGGCAAAGGGCAATTAGTATTCTAGCCTTTATTAGGTAGGCTCTAGGTGAATGGCTCTTGTATGAGAATCATGGACATTTGAAGATAGAAGGATACTCTGACTCATGATATGTACCTTGGAGGTAACTTACTCTCATGAAGAAGCAAAAGGAAAAATGTGGTCTCCAAATCTAATGAAAAAAGAGTACTGAACAATCGCTTAATATGTGTAAAATGATATTGCTAAGATCTTTAGTACAAAAAGCAATGTTTGTTGTCAGCATGCTTATGACCATGCATTGTGACAATCAAGTAACTATTTACATTTCAAACAATTCTATGTTTCATGAAAGAACCAAATGTATTAAGGTTGATTGTTATTTTATTGGAGACAATGCCATTAAGGATGTCATGTCTACTCCATATACATAGTCTTTAGGTCAGTTGGCAAATATTCTCACCAAAGGCTTGGGTACAAGTGTTTTAGAATGGTTATGTATCAAGTTAGGTATGCTCTTTTTTTTAAGAAAAACCACCTCACAGTATTATTCATCTGGTCGGGATCACTTGCAAAGGATATATATTTATATGCTTTAACTTGAGAGAGGGTGTTAGGAATTAATGTTATGTTCTAGGGGTATTTGAATAAATTGTCTTGTAAAGGGTTTAACCATAAAACCCTGTTACCCTTTTGTATTACCTATGGTGATGCTAATGAGAAGGCTAGTCTCTTCACTCTCCAAAGACCCTAACAACCTACAATTTTTTTTTTTTGAGATTTCATTATCCAACAGTTTTGCCCATTTTGAGTTAAAGAGTTGCTTGCTTCTCAAAGAAACTCCAGATAAGTTCCTTAAGAAGATCTTTGCTCATCAATCTTTTTACTAATTAACTAATTGCTTTTTAGGTTGCCCATGCCTAATGTGATGTTTCTCTACTGATTGTGCTTTGTGGCCATTTTTTCTGAAATTAAATACTATGCTGTTGAAGAAAATTTCAAAATGGTAGTCCACCTGAAACTCCTGGTGGTGCAGAAAGATATTTTGTGATTTTCTCTGCCTGTGTTTCATTGAGATTTACTACTTAAGGAATTATTTTGCTGAGAACTGAGATTTGATCATACAAGCGGCAGTCAGGCAGAAAAGTTGTTCATGGGATTATATTTACTTATTTATTCTTACAATGCTTGTTAAAACTTTCAAAGCTATCAATTTTTTTCTTTATTATTTGTTGGTTTGATTCCTCACAGTTTGAATTTATATTTAGAATTTGAAAAGGTCATTATTATCCTTTGGTCCCAAAGCTCCTACAAAACTCAGAACATCTCCAGTTAGTGTTTGCAAGGTAGTAAGATAGTGATGACATTTTTTCTTGCTTAGAGATAACATTTTTTTTCTTGCATGGACTTATAACTAACCTTTGACATTTGGATTGTGATGCAGGATTTGAGATTAAGTTCTTATTTATTTAGTGAATTTAGATCTGATGGACTGTCACTTCCAAATGACAGCAGTGCATTTAGTACTTCTTGGATAAAAAACCTTTCCAAACACAGAGACTCATTCAGTTCGTCTAATGTACATTGGATGAATGATTATGATACCTATAACTTTGGTGCACAACCAAATCCAATTCCTGGCTCTGTATTGCAACTAGCTGGTGCCTCATATTTGCTGAGGGCTACTTCCTGGGAACTGTACGGCAGGTAAGTTAGTTAACTAATTATTACTTTTCATTTATAAAATTTGTCTTGGGTTTTGTTTGTTAATGCCATCCATAAACATAAGAGCTCGGACTCATATATAATGCCAGTGATTGTGGCAGATTTTTGTTTTGATTAATACATCAAGAGTGAGTGTTAAACTAGTAGCTTTTATTATGAAGAGGCTAAGATATGGTGAAGAGACATTTTAATTGCTAAATGAATGTCACTTGTTGATTGATATTACTTTATGTAAAATTTGTGTTAATTGTTATAAACATTAATACAATACTACTTTGTCCAATTTTATTAGATGTCTCCTAGGAGACTACAAAACTACTTTGTCACATTTCCAGAATTTTCTTCTTTGATGTGAAAATCTAAAAGTCGACAATCACATCATGAGTAAATAAGTTATATACATGTGTTTACATAAAAAACCCTAGGATTTTTCCCTCTTAAGTTCTATCAATGTGAAGAGAAAATGTACGATCTTAGATTTTCTTTGTTAATACGAATATTACATAAAAAACTTCCCGAATTTTCTTCATTAGTATGAACATTACATTTTTATTTATGGTTTTCACCAAGGGTTTAAAAATGAATCTGGATCAGTGTTCAGGCTCAATTTTTCAAATGATTCCCAAACCTCATGTATTTTTGATGATACGGTAGATCAAATGATTCATTGTCTAAGATTATTGTTGGATTGATGAATCATTCCATTTAGTGAATTTTTTGACTTGCTAAAGGGTGGATCAGTTCATCTAAAGATGGATTCTCCATTGAAGCCTCTGCCAAAGGATTTCTTGTTGGCCATCAAAGGTTGCTTTTCTCTCTATCCACCATTGTAACCCATTAGGGTTTTTAGGTGGGGAGAGGGAGGGGGTGCGGCATGTGAAAGGAAACGAAGAAAGGGAAAAAAGAAAAGAAAGAAAAAGAGAAGGTGAAGAAAGAGAGAAAGAAGAAATATGTGAAAGAAAGAGAAAAAAGGGAGAGACAAAAAAGAAGGGTAGAGAGAAGAAAAAATAAAAGATATTGCATAAACAATTATGTTTAAAAATGGTGGAAGTATAAAAAAATAAAAATCCTGATTTTTTAAATTTTTTGTTAAATATTACGTTTACTTATGAATAACATTCCTTTTCTACCTCTCTCTTGTATTCTCATAAAATTTATTTATTTATTTTAGTTAATTGAGATGAGTTTTTTTTAAAAGATATTAACTACATTATAGGAATAAAAATTTATAATTTACTCTGAAATTTTATAATTGGTAAAATTTATAATTACGAAGATTATTAAAATTCTACCATATCATTCATAATCTTATTAATTTGTGTTCCATGTATAAATTATAACCTGATACATAATTTATTGAAATGTAACCTAGATTCTATCAAAGTGTAACTTAATATATATTGAAACCTAACATAGTTTTAATTAAAATATAATTTGAAATATATTAAACTGTAGCTTGGATTATATTCAACTGTAACTTGGATTTTATTAAAATATAACATGATATACATTAAAACATAACTTGAATTTTAAATAGTTTGTCATTATAAGTTTTTTTTCAGTTATTTGTACATGATTTAAGACTTCTCATGCATGCAATTACTATATCTCCATCTAATATACATTTCATGCATGATAATTTCTTAGAAAATTTATCTAGGTATTTATATGCTTATCATAGCTTGTTTTATCTTTCATTGAGTTTCAAATTGAAATTTAAATTTTTTTAACTGTTTCCATAAAAGTATTGTGTTTTCACAAATATAATCCTCGATCTTCTATGTGTTTAAATTTTCTGGATGACTGATTGTCAATAGAATACTGTTTTTAAAACCTTAGTTTTTACTTTGTAAAGTTTGTGTTAATTGTTATGATTGAATCACATCATGTGCACTTTCATTTGGTTGCATAAAAAGTTTCAGGAATTTTCCTTATTAAGTTATATCATTGTAAAGACTTGTAAAGAGGAAATGTACTGCATTGAATGAACATTTAGGGATCCTAGTAAAGTGTTAATGGTGCTGCTGTTGTTAATTGTGCGTCATTTTTTAAATAAGGTGGCAGCTGTAGACTGCTTCTCACTATAATGTCAGATATTATCTATATGACTTCATTTTTTTTCTGATAGTTACCCTCTTGCACGTGCAAACACATTGATCCATTTGACCTGCTTTGCCGATGCTGCAAGGTACACATGATATTAAATTTTTTCTTTCTTCAATATGTTTCGTAGAGCTCAGGAAAAACCATTTTCATACTCAGATTTATCTAATCCAAAGGGGAAATTTTCTTATTTTTCTTGCTTTGTTCTATACATCTTTTTTCTGTTCAATGATATTTCGCAATTCTGGCTTTGAGATAATGTAATCTTCACATTTCAGTTCAGCAGATCTTTCTCTGGCATATGTTAAGCTTATTCAACATCTAGCTGTCTTTAAGGGATATAAAGGTAACTTGCTTCTGTCATTGTGATGAGATTACTTATATACCCATTGTGTTGTGCTTCTATGGTTTTTAAACGTGTATTTATTGTTTATTTTTATGTCTTGAGTTAGTGTACAAATATGCACAAATATTACACTTGTCAAAGTAATATCTTCAACCCTAAAAATAATTGTTTCTCCAAGTAGAAATAAATTCTTCAATTTTGAATATAATTGTCAAAAAAATGAAAAAAGTTATTATTTCATTGGCACCATAATTCCGAGATGCTCCCCATCTTGGAGTGGTATGCCCAAGTCACGTCCACGAATTATAGTTCCAAACATGGGGAGCTCTCCAAGATGCCCAAAAAACATGTAAAAATCAAAGGAAACCCTAATCTCACCCTTTGTCCTAACCACCCATTCTTCTTTGTGCAACTCCCTTTAAGTTCTCATCCATGTAGCTCTCCTAAAGTGATAAGAATACAGAAGATAGATGCCTAAATGCCATGGAAGAGGAAGAAATATTCTCAGACATGTTTGACGAGCTGTTGGAAGAAGAACAGTAGTAGTAGTTTGTGCATGTATCTGGATTCCTTTAAATCAGATCTATTTATGTTTATTTGATGTTTGTACTTGGACTTATATATATTTCGCTATGAGACAAGTGTGGGGGATAGGATGGATGATCTGGTTCGACTGATGTCCCCCCATCCCTTGACAATAATATCTCCACCTAATTGTGCACTTCTTGCTCTTTCTTCCTTCACCTTGCTTGCCATAGGTCACAATGGTGTCAGTCCAGACCAAAAGACAGGTTGCAAACGTCGAGCAGGGAACAAAGCACATCAATCTAGCATTAGAGAGAACTGTTTCCATTATGCAATCAAAGGAATTTCAGGTGTTAAAAACCCTATGGGAGCAGCCACTGGGAACCCTAAGATGTGAGCTGGAAAATAAAATGGAAGTACACAATGGTAGATGGAAGCTAAGTTGGAGCTCAAGACTAGAGATTTGTGCCAGGAGCTATTCGGGGTTACTTATATGCTAGGGGGTGAGATCGTGGAAGTGTATGATAGGCTACAAGGTGTAGATTCACCAATAGCTGGTGGAGATGGGTTGTGGAATCAGGGCCACAAAATGGGGGTTCATTGAGAAGGGGTGCTTCAACCTTACAGGCGGCTAAATATACAACTACAGCTTGACAGTACCCAACATCCTAGACAGTGGATCTACAAGGCAGAGCAATACTTTGAGTTTTACCTCGTCCTTAATGAGAAAAAGGTGGTCATTATGACCTACCATTTTATAAACATGACCCTAGAGTGGATACCATTTTATAAACATGATTCTTAAATGGAGGCAACTAAATTGAACTGAGCTGTCCAGTGCACTGGAGGTCAGATTTGGTCTCAATGGTGAAGACACCATGACAGAGCTGGCAAAGTTGACACAGGAGGGAGATTTGGATGAATACCATAGAGTGTTCAAAAGACTTAGCAATTAGGTTGAAGACTTAATAGAGCTTCTGTACTTGAGCTTATACGTCAATGGGTTGAAGAAAAATTTACAATGTGATGTGAGATCCTTTAGGCCTAAGAATCTCAGAGAAGTGATTGAACTAGTCACACCATTTAGTCTAGGAAGTCCAAATCAAAGAAGAGGATAGATGTTGTCACCTCTCATAAGAAAATGATAGTACTAACATTGGAGTGTGTTGAAGGGAAGACACCTATCAAACAATTATCTTAAGAGGAAATGGAGAGAAAATGACTATTTGGGTTGTGCTTTCAGTACGATGGAAAATGGGAGAAGGGGCATCATTGCAGAGAGGTGGTCCTTTTGTTGATGATGGGTGACAGTGATGGCATGGGAGAACAAGAGAATGTGAATGTCCTAGACAACAATTACTTTGCACATTATTAGTGGAAAGGTCACCTCCAAGACTATGAGGATGTAGGGAAAAATTGAGGATCAAAAGGTGTTAATTCTGATCGATATAGGAAGTACCCATTATTTTTTAATTTTTCAAGAGTAGTATAGTTATCTCGCCCCATCATCAATGTGGACAGATTTTCAATTAGAGTAATGGATGGAAATCCTACTCCTTGTAATGGGTGTGTAAGTTTATAGGATTAGTAGAAAGATCCCATATTCCAATAAAATTCAACTGAGTAGTTGAAGGGTTTTCAATTATGTTATAGGCTAGATTGACATTGGTACTGTTTTCAATGTGAGACTATTTGTCCCAACACTCTCCTGCACACATGACTTTGGGCATTTCATTGACACTGGTACTGTTTCTGGTCAGGGCCTAGGCTTTCACGTGGCTGACATTGGTACTGTTTCCAATAGAAGCGTAGGGGATAGGATGGATGATTAGGAACTTCATTGGTTTGACTGATCTCCCTTCCCTCAATGATAATATCTCCACTTAACCCTACCCTATGCATTCTTTCTTGCTTCACCTTGCTTGTCGTAGGTCACCATAATGTTGGACTAGACTAGGAGATAGGCAACAAGCATCGAGTAATGAACAAAGCACATCATTGAGTTGGCTTTTCTTGATGTGGCTCCTTTAAGAGCCATTTTTCCTTGTGCAAGCCCCCTTCTTTGAGTCATCCTTCTTTGCTCGTGTGTTTGGGTGACTCTTCTGTTGATGGCATCATTGTCAATTTCTTCCTACTGTTGGTTATACAAATAGCATTTGATCCATTGTTGTTGCTTAAACCTTAGCATTTAAGTTTTCACTGTGTAGCATGTTACATCCATTAAAGGTTTGATGTCTACATTGTTTGGCACCCTCGTGATTGAGCTTCCCTGTTGTTGTGCCCTGCTAAGGCTTGCGTGGTCCTTATGAACCCTTTTCTAGGGTTGTCTATATGTGTGAATAGTGTTTCCATGTGTTTTTGTGTCTTGGACGTTTTTCTAGATGCTTGTGCTACAATTGTTGCAATTTCCCTTTATGTTAATGTCAATTTCTTATTGTGTTGGCTTTTCTACATTGGCATTGCCAATTTCTGTTCCTTCCTCTATTGGCATTGCCAATGTTGGTTCCTTCCTCTATTAATGTTGTTGATGTTGGTTCCTTCCCCTACTGAGCCTGTTAATGCTGATTTCTCAGTGCTCTCTCCACCATCTACAGTCTCTTTTGTCATTGTTGCTTGGTGCTCTCTCTCTAATTGCTTCTCTAGTTGGCTCTAGGGGCTTTGTTGTTCCCATCTGCCATCATTGCCTCTTGCACCCA
>JAMKPZ010000213.1:0-56969 GCA_024699675.1 Amphibolis antarctica
TTGGTTCCAACTTACCATTGTTGACATGATAATAAGCTAAGCACCCAAATATCTTCAACTTGGAATAATTTGCAGATCTGTTCATCCAAGCATCAAAGGGTATATTTCCATCTAAGGCACTAGATGGAGACCTGTTCACCAGAAAGGAAGCTGTGTTCACAGCCTTTGCCCAAAATTTCTTTTCCAAATTTGCATGTGACAACATGCAACGTGCCTTCTCAAGGAGTGTCCTATTCAGCCTTTCTGCCACTCCATTCTGCTAAGGTGTGTATCTGACTGTATAATGTCTTGTGATGCCTTCTGATTTGCAAAAGTTCTCAAATTCATGAGAACAAAATTCTAGGCCATTATCTGTTCTTAGATACTTCACTTTCCTATCTGTCTGGTTTTCAATCTGCAACTTCCACTTCTTGAAGCAAGCAAATGCCTCACTCTTATGCTGCATAAAGAAAACCCAACTCATCCTGGAATAATCATCAATAATAGATAAGAAGTATCTAGAACCTGCCAAAGAAGACTGCCGAGATGGTCCCCAACAATCTACATGGACATAATGAAGTACTCCCTTGGAAGTATGCTATCCACGCCCAAATGACACTCTCTTCTGCTTCCCATATACACAATGTTTGCACATATCAATGTATGCAAACTTGTGCCCAGCGAACTTGCCCATGCTACTCAATTTCTGCATACCTTTCTACCCCAAATGCCCCATCCTAGAGTGCCAAATGACAGAGAGATCTTGCTGATCAGATGTAGATGTGGCTGCTATTCCTACAACTGGAGTGCCTTGCAGAATATACAGTGGACCAGACTTAGCTCCTTTCATTACAACTAATGAGCCTTTCAACACATTAATCTTTCCATCACCTCTTGAATATCTATAGCCCTTTGCAATAAGAGCCATTAAAGAGATCAAGCTCTTCCCCAAATTTGGGATGTGCCATACATCCTCCAGAGTTCTAATAGTCCCATCATGCAATTTAAATTTAACAGTGCCAACACCTGCATGAGTACATACATCATCATTGGCCAAGGTAACTTGGCCTCCCTCCACCTGCTCATAGGTGTCAAAATACTCCCTAGTTGGATTCATATGATGTGATGCACCTGAATCCAAAATCCAATGACTATTGGAATATGCACTGCAACAAATAGTAAGGGAAAAGTCACCTTCAAAGGCTGAATCTTCTGCAATAACTACTTTCCCTTTACCTTTCAACTTGGGACAATTGGCCTTCCAGTGGCCCTTTTCTTTGCAATAGTTGCAAGTATCTTTAGAATACTTGCCCCTGGACTTGCTTCTGCCTTTGCCCTTGTTGTTGAACTGTTTCTGGCTTCTTCCTCTAATTTCCTGTTGATGTACTGACAAACCTGAGCCACTGGCTTCACCTATACCATGCTGTATCATATGCCTTAGCTCTCTCGAATGGAGGCTAGATCTCACCTCATCCAGGGTAATAGAATCCCTGCCAACAACGCAAGACTGCACAAAATTCTCAAATGACAAAGGCAAAGAACATAAGAGAATGAGCACAGCATCCTCATCTTCAATGGTAACACCTATGTTTCTCAACTCCATGAGAAGTGCATTTAGCTGATCTAAATGCTGTTTCAATGGTGTACCCTCCTTATCTTCATAGAAAATAGTCTTTGTTTCAACAATAGTTTGTTTGTTAGTGACTTGGTCATATAGAGTGACTCCAGTTTCTGCCACAGTCCTAAAGATGTACTCTCATCAACAACTTCGATTATCACTTCATCTGATAAGCAAAGTAAAATGGTAGAATGTGCTTTCTCCTCCAATTGAGCATATTCTGTGGAGTTCTTATCAAGATTTGACTCCTTATTCAATGGAGCCAAAATGCCTTGCTATTTCAGTAATGCTCTCATCTTGATTTGCCACAGACTAAAGCCATTTTTCCCACTGAATTTATCAATCTTCATTCTACGAGTAGACATGATTTCAAGTGGGATATTCCACAAGCACACACGAATTCAAATGAAGCAAGTATATAACAAAAAAAAACTTCCACCAAAAATTCAAACAGATTCAAGCCACAAGTGAGCCCAAAAAATCCAATTCGACGCCCAAAAAAGGAAAGTTGCGAATTTTCAACAAAAAACGCTAAGGATGATATCTCTTTCTATGGTGCATGAAAAATCCCCAAATTTCTTCTACAAACACAGCACAATATGAGGAAGGATCAGAGGGGCTCACAGACGTATTCCAGCAAGTGGAATACCAAGTGCATGAGTTGGCGTCCACGGATGTCACGCAGCTGGCGTGGCGGTGGTGGCAGATTGCACCTCCCTGCGCCAACTCCTCCCACGGGCGAATACATGACCAAAACTCCTTGAACAAGATTTGATACCAGTTGTTACTTCTAGAGGTAACCAAGCACAATAGATTTGAATGAAATTAGCATGTGTAGGAGGGAGCAAACACGAAGGAAAGACGAAATCATGGCTGGCGGTGGCTTGGACGTGCGGCTAGGGTTCCAAGTGCACCCAAACGCCCAAATCACAAATGCAAACAAGATACGTGGTTCCCCAACTTGGGTACATCCACGGGTGTCTCTCCTTGGGTTCTTCACTATTTTCAAATGGTGGATTACAAGAGAAAGGGAAAGGGAAGAGTGGGATGGCCGACGCACCAAGGGTTGGCTTGGCCTCCTCACACAAAGCTTCTCTTGTTACAAAATGATCTCTCACAAAAACCCTAATTCCCTTTTGGAAATTTGGATGGCCTTATATAGTGGCCAATCATCCAAGACAAAAATGCCCTTACAAACATAATAAGATTCAAGACATATTCAACACTTATAAAAAGAGGGCCTTCCCCCCCTATTGAGGCACACTTTTCACCCCTTGGAAAAGACGCCGGTCGGAGGTTCTGACGGAGGAGAGCTGCTCGGAGCCTCGACGCCCTCTTGCCACACTAGAGTAAGGATTTCCGATCACCGCCAACAACTCCCTGCAGGTAAGCCCCTCCATCATCGTTTTACGTATGATTTAATGATGTTTTTCTCGAGCCCCAACCATGCTAGATCTTTCCCATGTAAGGGAAAGGTCAGAGGACATGCCCAGATGTCATTCCTTCGGATGCACTTTCGAAGGTACCGGCAACCTCCCTCCCGGTCGGGTGAATCCACCCAGCACGGTCGAGTTCGGTTCGGTCGCGACCCCTCTGTCGGGTCCTTTTACGTGGAAACTCGTAGTTTCCCCATGTGTTTTACGCGTTTTATCCATTTTCTACATATTTCTCTGGGAGGTGTAAGACTACCCTCCTGATGCCCTGGAAAGACTACCAGGATGACGCCACCGGCATGCATCCTTGCCGACGTTGGCCATTCGAGCGTACGAACATGTACGACCCAACAGTTTCCCATCTCCGGGAGGTGTATGGCTACCCTCCCAATGCCCCGGAAAAGCTTCCGAGATGTTGCCATCGGCATGCATCCTTACTGGCACCGACCGTTTGAGCATATGAACATGTACGACCCAACGGTTCCCCATCTCTGGGAGGTGTAAGGCTACCCTCCCGATGCCCCGGAAAGGCTTCCGGGATGACGCCGCCGGCATGCATCCTTGCCGGCGTCAGCCGTTCGGGCGTACGAGCATATACGACCCGATGGTTCCCGATCTCTGGGAGAAGCAAAGCTGCCCTCCTGATGCCCCGTAAAGGCTTCCGGGATGATGCCACTGACATGCATCCTTGCCAGTGTCGACCGTTCGAGCGTACGAGCATATACGACCCGACAGTTCCCGATCTCTGGGAGGAGCAAAGCTGCCCTCCCAATGCCCCGGAAAGGCTTCTAAGATGACACTGTCGGCATGTATCTTTGCCGGCGTCGGCCATTCAGGTGTACAAGTATGTACGACCCGACGGTTCCCGATCTTCGGGAGGAGCAAAGCTGCCCTCTCGATGCCTCGAAAAGGCTTCCGGGATGAGGCCGCCAGCACGCATCCTTGTCGGCCCTGGCCAAGCTGGGCACATGAACTCTTGTCCCTAGTAGGAGAGGCGACATGCTATGTGGCAACCGGTACCCTTGCTCGGAAATCCGGCATTCCAGCCGGCCATCTTACCAGACCTTCAGCTCTTCAACCGAATGGTCTGCAAGGGTGACCGCCTTGTCATTCCCTCTCCCCTTTATCGCCAGATCCCGTGCAAATCCTCGCATTGGTTGATCTTCACTCATTTTACTGGAAGGAATGAGGCTATTCCTCCCGAGGCCCTGGAAAGTCTTCCAGGATGAGGCCATGTTTGGCTGGGCTAACTGTCGTAGTTTTCCATTTTAGAGCCAGAGAGAGGTCGGGATTGCCTGGGCTGTCTAGGGGTGCCTAACACCTTCCCCAACAGTACCCTGAGCCCCATATCCACTTCTCTCTTGTTTCATATAGCGTTACACGATTTCACGTCATCCTCGTGGTTTTATTGTTTCGATGGCGGAACGACACTTCCCCATCTGGTTTTCCTTGTTTTCTACCCAAAAATAAGGTGGCGACTCCATTCAACGAGCCATTGACCCCATGTGGTGATGCACTCACACAATCACCTTTCAATTCTCTATACCTTGGTCCATCTGCCAACCCATGGGCTTCTGAGTGATAGCCTGAGGAAAGAGAGGGTACACTTACTGCACCTGCTAAGTGTAGTCGTGTTCCCTATGAAAGTGGCTTAGTATAGTTTAGTTAGTTTTATTTAGTAGTGTTTATTGCCTTCATAGTTTTTATAGTTTCATTTTAGTATTTTACTAAGGGACTAGCAAAACTTAAGTATGGGTGTTGACCCCCATGCTTAAGATTTATCGGGTAGCCGGGTAAATCAACCGGCCTTCCACCGGCATGCCGATACATCACCGGCCATCCACCAGCATGCCGGTTTCCCCAAGCTCTCTCCCGATGAAGTCCGACGTCGCTGTTGTTGAAGCCCATATTCAGCACCTATCGGGTGGTTGGGCAAATTAGTCGGCCACCAACTAGCATGCCGGTAAAATACCCTGGTGGCTGATCCCGAACTCTTCCACCAACATGCAGGTACACTCATCAACATGCTTGCAGACATCAGTGAAGAGAAGACGGCCGACCATACGGAACTTCGGCTGATACAAGGCATACAAGGGCGGAGTTTGACTTCCGAGGTAGAGTACATGGCCTCCAGGTCATGAACCAATGCACAACCGACAGCTTCCCTTTTACCAGGAGGAGCAAAGCTGCCCTCCCAATGCCCCAAAAAGGCTTCCAGGATGAGGCCATCGGCATGCATCCTTGCTGATGCTGGCCATTCGAGTGCACGAGCATGTACACCCTGATGGCTTCTCTTTTACTAGGAGGAGCAAAGCTGCCCTCCCGATGCCCCGGAAAGGCGTTCGGGATGAGGCCGCCGGCATGCATCCTTGTCGACATTAGTCGTCTGGGTGCATGAGTATGTACACCCCGACGGTTCCCAATTACCGGGAGGAGCAAAGCTACTCTCCTGATCCCCTAGAAAGTCTTCCAGGATGGGGCCATGTTTGGTCGGGCTGACTGTCGTGGTTTTCCGTTTTAGAGTCGAAGGGAGGCTGGGATTACCCGAGCTGTCTAGGGGTGCCTAACACCTTCCCCAACAGTACCTTGAGTCCCATATCCAGTTCTCTCATGTATTGCATAGTGTTACACAGTTTTATATCATTTCTGCGATTTTTATCATTTTGATGGTGGAAGGACACTTCCCCATCCAGTTTTCCTTGTTTTCTACCTAAAAATAAGGTAGCGACTCCGTCTAACGTGGTGATGCGTTCACACAATCACCTTTCAATTCTCTATACCTTAGTCCATCTGCCGGCAAAGCCGGCAGAACCCCATGGGCTTTCGGGTGATAGCTGGATGAAAGAGAGGGTACAATGGGGGATTTGTTCAAACTCAAAAGTATGCATTTTATTGATATTAATTCATGTATTTTAATGAGTTTTATTTGCATTTTGTATTGAATTATGATGATTACAAGGTTAACTATACTTTTGAGCAGTATGCACAATTATTCACTTTAATGACGCATGAATTACGTTTTGATTCGTTAATTATGTTTATGTTTATTACCTATTGAGAAAGGAATGAATGATTGACATTTGACTCTTTAGGTTGCCAATAGAATGATTAATATACACAGAAAAACTCGTGATTTATACTCAAATGCAAGTTTGAGGGTTAAGCTGTTTAACCATGGACTTATCTGTGGGTTATCCTATTTACCCTCAGACCATTTTGTGAGCATTAAGGGTTTACCCACGAACTTACGCAAGGGTAAACTGGTTTACCCTTGGACCTATATGCTGTTTATTCTGTGTAATGAATTTCATTGATATTAAAGTACTTGCAATTACAGTTAAGATCTAAATGTTATAAATTATTTCTCCTGTAATATGATGCATTTCATGAAAGGTATTTCTTAAGTATTTGTATGGAAATTCGGTAAGTTACTACAGGAATTGCGTAACAGAGCAGAATTAAATATTAATTCAGCTGCAGCTCCACTATGAAGAACGTGGATGGACAGGCTCAAGTAGTGGATTGCATGGGTTGATCCCACATGTCCAGATGTGCACCACACCCTTGTTAACTGCCAGCTCATGAACTGCCAATCCTCCCATCTATAAAACAGTCTCGTAGCCTTGAAATTAACCCCTCCCCTCTCTTCTTCTTTCATCCACCATTTACAGAACATTTTCCATCTTCTCCATCTTCCAACCTCCACCCACTCATCTCTTCTAAGAGGAGATTAACGACCTCCTCTTCTCCAACCATTCGTGTTGTGTATTTTCTGTTCTTTTCTCAACCTGAGCGTATTCTTAAAAGAGA
Organism: Amphibolis antarctica; assembly: GCA_024699675.1. Classification (NCBI taxonomy): domain Eukaryota; kingdom Viridiplantae; phylum Streptophyta; class Magnoliopsida; order Alismatales; family Cymodoceaceae; genus Amphibolis; species Amphibolis antarctica. Next base: position 6,841 of record JAMKPZ010000213.1, read on the forward strand.
AACTCTCAGTGCCGGCTACTTCCTCCTCTGTTCCTTGGTGTAATTACAGATTGATGCCCCAAAATCTCTGTGCAAGGTCGAAAGGAAGGCCTGCTAGATTGATGACCTGGTGGACCAGAAGTAAAGACAAAGAGAAGTTCCCAGCCTAAGCAAGTTTCGAAGGGAGGAATTACAGTGAAGCATTAGGTGTTCTTTCCATTTTTATTTTCTTTATTTTACTTTACATTTTTACAACTATACTCCAATCTACAATCACACACTTTATCAACTTAGTTATGGTAATTAGAATATGTTTTTATATTTGCTGTAATGTTGAATGTTGCATTCTTACTTTTACAAGTTGTTTGTATTGTACTATGTTTCTTGCATTGTATCGTGTGTTGTGTTTTGAAATATATAAAAAGACCAAAAATATAATCATTCAACTCTTAGAAGTTTTAGCCAGTCATGCTATTTTTACATCTAAAACTCACAATTACCGCACTATCCACGTGTAAGATTGAAGGTAGAGATGTTTACCCACGAGCTACCTCGAGGGTTAAGTGCTTCTTCTATGCAGAACGTTAAATTTTATGCAAACTGAAGGGTATACTGTCACAACTTAAGAAGATTTAAATATTTGGAAGTAAAATCCTCTGGAAAGTGTAACACAATCAGTATTTAAAGACCATCCTAGTGGTTAATTGGAACAAGGCAACCGTGACATTGCTTATAAGATATTTAATCAATTGTTTCACTTAATTGAAGTCACCAATTTAGCTAAACACCAAGCAAAAACTAATCCCTATGGACAAAACCCGTACTTGCATACTAATTACATTTGAACCCGTGCACTTGTAGTGAAATAAAATTATTTCGCAGACACAATTTATATAGGAAAAGAATTACAAGTGTTAGTGGCAAGGTAACACACATCCTTATCATCATTCTTTATTGATGCATAGCAATTGTATTTAATTTCTGCAACATTACTTATGCATTTCACATGATTCATCCTATTAAGTTCAATGCATTATTCCGCATGCATCACATTTTCATGATTGATATTGGGGATGTTTATTATATTCTGTATTTGTCATGAATTTTCCTATCTATATTGAACTTTTCCATTTACATTGAGGACAATGTAAAGTTTAAGTATGGGGGAAGGTTTATGTTTAAGTATGTAAGTTTAAGTATGTAAAATGTTAAAGTTTTAAAAAAAATTCATTTTCGATATTTGTGATTTTCTTTGATTTTTGCATCTTTAATATCTTTTATGTGTTTTATTCAAGAACAAAACTTGAGGAATTTAAGTTTCAAGTGTTGCTATTAGAATTAATGGGAAGACCCTATTATATTGAGAGGAGAATTTGCAGAGCCAATTCCAAGTAACCTATTGCCCTTAGAGGAGATGGATTTCAAATTAAATTGTGCAATGGGTTGAGTCTTCCTTTTTCATTTGAATTAATGTCTTGTTAACCTAGTTTTTCAAAAGTGAATCATTTTCCTTTCTCATTACCCCATTTGAGTGGAGAGATAAACCTATGTCGAGTGCCACCATAAAAATGATCATGATATGAAAATTTTTCCATTCTAGTGAGTATTATCCTAAGGTATCTCCCAAACTTCTTTGAGTTAGAGGATATGTGAAGGAAGGTAGCAAGGGTATGAGCTTTAATATACCATGGAGTTCATTTGGGAATTAGGTTATGGAGATATAAGGTGGTGAAATTAATTGATTAAGGGTCACTTATTAGTTTTAAGAGTGCAATTCTAGTTATGTCATTTACTTTGTGTTATTTTGAAAAAAGAAAAAAAAAGAAAGGAAAAGGAAGTTGATGAAAACAAAAAACAAAAATACTTATTAAAAAAAAAAGAGAAAAAAAAAAAAAGAAAGTATAAGCTAATTGTATTAATCATTCCCTCATTACCCTATTGCCACTAATTGTATTAATCATTTTGTATGCTTGGCACGAACAAAAGTAATGCTCTGAAATGAATGCACGCATACTCTTGCTTACACAACTTAATTTGCATATCTCTCTTATTGGCAAATGACTTAAAACCACACACAAGACATTTGTGGGAATCTCCATTGCTCACTAAAGTTCATTTGGCACAAAATAGTACATTTAGTCAGAAAGAGAATCAACTCGATGTTTCTAATATTCATGAAATAAATGTATAATATTTGAGTATTAATATGATTAAAATGACTACACAATAATTTTCTAAAAATTTTGCCAACTGTAGCTTATCCATGAACTTATTTCAAGGGTAAAGTAGTTTACCTGCAAGGTATCTCATGGGTAGACCTATAATTTACTAAGTGGTATCAAATCTCACCATCCGATCATCTGATTACCCAATTAAACTTATAAAAATCATTAATGCCCCTTTGTACATTAGCCCTTGTTTCACGACCTATTTATAGTTTTCACCGTCTCCCACGACATATGCCATGGCCTCGACTTCCATTGCTCATCCCCCTACTTCAACATTAGTTTTCGATTGGACTAAGATGTTGAACTTTGAGAAGTTCAGATTGAATGCTCAAATATGGCATGATGAGGGCAAGAGAAAGCTAAAAGCTGTGGTTAGGGAGTAGGAACTACAGATGGTAAAAGAAGTCACGACTGAGTGTCTTAGGAAAAGTAAGGAAGCTTCTTTCATAGTTCCAAATTTTCTTAAAGATAAAATAGCTTCCCATATTGAAAGAGAAGTAGGGTAGGAGTGGTTAGCTCACCCTAGAAATTAGTTGGTCCAAGAATTGTTTAAGAGGAGGTTTATCTTTTGGTTTCATAGAGAGGTGTTCTGTTTGGCCACCTATGGGTTTATTAAGATTAAAACAAGGACTTATTATGCAAGCCTGTGGCAAACAACACCAACTATGGATTGGCATAAAGGTAGCCACATTCATGCCAAAACAAGAGAGAAAATTTTGAAAGATTTGAAGTATCAATTATATCATTTTGGCACAAAAGTGAAGAGGGAATTCACTCACCTTCCCCAGAAGTAATATAAGCTATTGATGATTACACTCAGCAAGCATGGTGAGATGAATGTGCTCTTAGGCCTAAGAATGTTTTGGCTCAAGATATAGTGCATGTAAAGGCTGAACTATAGTTCATGAAGACTTTGTATGGAGTTATTAAAGAATTAAATCAGTCCATAGTGGCTCAAGATATGGTGTTTGCATGCCTCCCTGAAGATAGAGATGAGAGGAAGCAGTATGAATTCTTCATGCAAACCTATCTCTCTCTGGGAGAGAGCTTTGAAGTTGTAGCAATTGCCTCTCAGTGTGCTCTATATGAGTGGTGAAAGCACATGGCCGAGAAGGCCTCATTTGTAGCTAAGATGGCTGAAGTTGAAGCCCTTCAACAAGTAGCAAAGGTGGCCATTAAAGAAGAGCCACAAGAGTTCGATTTTATGCAATTCAGGTTGAATTTTAGATTCTAGATTAATCCTATATTGGATTGTCCTCAATGTAAATGGAAAAGTTCAGTATAGACAGGAAAACTTATGACACAGAAGGAATATAATAAACATCCCCAATATCAATCATGAAAATGTGATGCATGCTGAATGATGCATGCTGAATAATGCATAAGTAATGCTACAGAAATTGAATACAATTGCTATGCATCAATAAATAATGATGACAAGAATGTGATTTTTTTTTTCACAAAAATAGTATAATTGAAATAAAAATAGTGCTTATATATATGTCTATGCTTGTGGAGTTCTAATGGCTCACAAGAAAACCAGGTGGTTTATAAATAGACATCACCAAATTGTAGCCTTATTGGCTTAAGCTTTGTGGTGTTGTTCATCCCCTCCATGAGCTATGTGCCCATCAGGTAAACGGGGATTCTGAACAGATTGACTTGGAAGAGCACCTAGTAAAGTGCTCCTAGATAGGAGCCCAAACTGTCTACAAATTTTAAATGTTTTAAGTGAAAATATATAAAATATCTAAAACATTTTAAAAACTATTCAATGCTCTTGGGCAGGAGCTTAAACTACCTATAAATTCAAACACTCCTAAACAAGAGTTTGAATTTTTTGCAAATTTTTTAAAAAAAGTCAAATACAATTAATTGCTCTTAAATAAGAGCTTAAACAGTTTGCAAATTAAAATTAAAATATAAAATGCTCTTAGGCAGGAGCTTAAACTACCCATAAATATGAAGTACTCCAAAATACGAGTACAAACTATTTAACAAATGATATAAATAATTAAACAATGTATTTTTAAGTAGGAGCCTGAGTTGATCATAACAGCAATGCTCCTTGGTAGGAGCTTAGACTACCTAAAATGTTGGGTTACATTGACTCTTCAGAAAAGAATTCATATCTTCCATTTGCAGCATGAAAGAGAATAGAAGCAGATAACTACTTTGTAATAGGCTTTGGCTATCCTATGTGATGTTGTTGTTGTGCTTCCTTACATATGATGTGTACACCTAAATGTAGTGACATGATGCAGACAAGGCATTCTTCTTCAAAGAAGTTGTAAGGTGCGGAGCTAGTCATCAACTCTTGAGAGGTCCCAAACACAACCAAAATACATGACCCCTTAACTCTTATGTATTTCTCAATAGATAAATAATCATTATCTATTGTGTTTAAACAGAAAATGCCACATCGACAAATTGGCATGCCCGGTGGGATGTCTCATCCTTGGCATCATGTCTCACAACATAAGTGTACACAATGTCTAGATTGTCTCGCCATTGACAAAAGTTCCTACCTTCACAATGCAAAGGAGCAACTTCAAATGGCCTCTTTCAAGCTAACATTTACTCTCCCGATGGTGTTCGAACGTTGCAAGCCTGCCATTGTCAATGAGAATTACTCAGACAATCACCTCACTGGAGTGGAGGTAGAGTTTCCTCTCGCCTCCAATGCTGCCAACACTAGAGTAGAAACTCCAACATCGCAGCCACCATCTACCGTTGCTCCTATTTGAGCTAGCAACCTGACTCTATGACCAAAAAATGCTACACCTATTTCCTTACTGCCCTTAACTACTGCAAGGAATACTCAACAGTCGTGCATAAATACGATCTCAACTCAACCACTTCAAGTGGTTCTAGGACTCGCCCAGCAAACTGTCAATGTCGCAAGTTGACTGCGGCCTCAAACTTCTGGTTTCCCAATGCTATGGCACCCAAAGTTGCGGGTCAAGTCTTGCCATCTCAAGCTACTATGAGCCCAGTGCCATGACTACTCAACACTGTGAAGGTCTTACTGTAGTCAGTTTTTGAACCTCAACCTTCATATCACCAAGTTGTGACCGGGTCTACTAGGCAATAGTCGATCACTACCCAACAATAGCTCCAAGCCACTTCATTGCTCACGCAACCACAGGCAACCATGAGATTGGCCCCTATACCACTAAATGCTACTGAACAAGCTATAGGAGGCTATATTCCTACTTCAACTCGAAGAAAATAGTCACGCCCACATTCCTTTTCTAGATACTCCCCATTGAAGCAACTAGCAAAGACCACATTGACGATAACAATTTCTAGTTCGTCATCAATGGGGGCCACAACACCTGCTCGAGAGACACCTCATCGTAACATTGCCAAATAGAATTACAAGAATGATGCTGACATAGCGCTACTTCCAACATGTGTAGCTGTAGCATCCCACTCAAAACTACCCTCGGCGATTCCCCCAAGCCAGGCTAGGAGAGAGGTTGAACACTCTCTTATGACAGCAGGAAGGGTGCAACCCAAGACATCTAGGAGAGCATGCTCAAATTTATTAGCAGGACATCCAAGGAATATCCTTCCACCTAGAAGCTAGAACACACAACTATCGACATTGTCAACTCCACCTGCAACTACTCACCTCTAGCCACGAGTCACTGTCAGATTCCTCCCCTACGGAAAGCAAGCGAGAGCCCAAAGGGTTCATTCGAGCAATAGATAGTTACAAATAGTTTCTCAAGCCTTAGAGTCAACCCCTGAGGTTATGATTCCCCTGAGAGACCTATATCATTTGACTGGCATCCCTCAAGATGAGGTGTCAAAAAGTGATTCACGAGCCATCATACCAACTAGGCTTTTGATCAACATGATGGGGGTCAAGTCATCCCATAATGGAGAATGCCACCTAGTTACCGCAATCCCAATTAATTGTGCAAAGCAACAGCAGCAACGTCATCTTCCCCCTTCCATAGTCAAAGTGTCCCGGAGTGGAAAAAGCATCCTAGTTGGGAATGTTCGCATCAACATAGCCAAAGACAAACCTGATGAGATAAATGAACGTGTTGCTCCCAATGTCCTTGTCAACAATAGATTCACTATGCTACAATGGGTAGATCAAGAGAAGCCCTTCCTTTGAGAGAAAAGAAGGAAGAATCCAGTATCAAACAAGCGACATTCTACCTCCAAAAGTGGGAAGAAGGCTTGTGGGAATCCTTAAGTTAAAAGGGCCACCATCTACGAGCACCTAGGAGCTACAAAGTTTCCCAAAGAAGTAAGAACGACAACCTCCAGCACTGTGTTCGAAAGGCTAAGGAGCAGAGATAAGAAAAACATAGCCCTAAGATAGGAATAGAACGTCACCAAGATGCAAGATAAGAATTTGACTATCTACTCGAAAGTCACACGAAAGAAGCGACATGTTTGCCAACAGGCAAAGATTTGAGAGCCTTCTCAGATTGAAACATGCTACGTATTACAGGAATGTAGCCACCCTTATTCTATCTACATGGGTGAACAACTGGAACTTCCTAACTCTAGGGAAGCGTTATGGGAAATGTTAGCCCACTTGACTGTTAACACCCGGTAGAGAAGGCAAATTGAAGTCAAATTGAGGGAGTTAGGGGAAGGCAACTCCATGAATGAGAAACAAGAAGATGTTTTCCAAGTTGGACCGTCAACATCTAGCCAATCGAAGTATGCCTTAGGTTCGTTGCTGCAACAGTCAACTCCTCCACTGATGGTTCCAGTCAACATCGTATATGTGATTGGTGAGACAACATCAGAGGACAATACCAAATAGCAAATGGAGGAGATGCAACGAACGATTCAACATCTTACTGCCCTCATCCAATCTCTTCAAATGGAAAAAGAGCAAGAGATGACAGGACAAAAGACTAGGGTCGAGCAGGCCATAACGACTCGCTTATCGGCCGTGGATGGGCTAGATAATAAGCCCTTGGACCCTATCAATCCCTACATAGTCCCTTACCCAGCAAGACACTTGGTGGCTCAGATGCTAATGGGTTACGTTCAGCCCAAATTTAATAAGTACATGGTGTGGGCTCACCAAGAGAACATCTCACCGATTTTGTGGCTTAATGCGACAACTTAGCCAATAGTGAGTCATACTTATTAAGGTTGTTTGTATCATCCTTGATCGAATCAGAATTTGAATGGTATGGGACATTGAAGCCAGGATCAATCCTAGATTGGGACACAATGCAGAGGTTATACATCCAACGTTTCTTCTCAACCCAGAAGTGGGTCTTGTTGGCCGAGTTATCCATGTTAAGTCAAAACCCAGGAGAGTCGTGCACCAATTACATCTTACAATGGCAGAATACAATGATGCATTATGTGCAAGACATCAATCAAGCTGAAGTCATGCGTCTCTACCAATTGAACTTCCATCCGGACATTGGCTAGAAGTTAGTTTGCAAGGAGATACGCACTTTTGAACGCCTCAACAATAAGGCATGAGATGTAGAGATAGTAATCTCTTCCTGACACCAAGCTTGGCAATACTAGCTCCAATAAATCGTCAACTTAGGAAGGACAAGAAGAAGAAAGAAGTCAACACCACCTCTACTCAACCGAAAGAGCAACAAAAGAAGGGGGAAACTTCTCGCCAAAGAGTGTTGCTGGAGGAAAGAAGTAAACCCTACTCTTTCTGCAAGGATAAAGTTAAGAAGCTCTTCAAGTTGGCTTTGGAAGTAAGCAAGATCACCTTGCCAGAACCCAAGAGACCAGGTGAAGCCCACCTTGTAAATGAGCCTAACTTTTGCACGTACCATTGCAAGTTGGGACACTGTGTTGAGGACTACTGGGTATTTAAAGACATTATCCAGAATTTGGTCGAAAGGGGGAGATTGAGTTAACTGGCTCCACCAAGGTCCAACCACTATAGCTGCATTCGCCGATACAGAAACTGACAACAAATGTGGTCAACGTCCTTCCCATCATCCCTATCACCCTAACGACGAAAGAAATGGCAAAGCAGATAAATTGACTCATCCTGTGGGAGTTGATAGACACGATGCAAACACACCAAATGCTCATCAACCCACTAATTCTTAACAATCAAAGCAAGGCAGGCAAGTTAACTACCTCACCACACCAAGAGAGTAATGAGTCCATGATGGCGTCAATGAGATTGCAAGCAGGAAAGATGGTCATTGAAATGATGAATTCCTAAGTCAATGGGACCAACATTACTGACCCTAAGGATGACGACAATGAAGGGTGGCAACATGTCACGTGGTAGAGGAAAGAGAAGGAGTTGATTCAAATCCCTCACCAAAGTAGATCAACCAGGCAACCTGAGTTCCCCAAGTAGCTCCCAAAAGATTTTTGGATCATTGCAAAAAAATACTGTACCCCCTTTTTCATCCGGCTATCACCCGGTAGCCCATTGGTTTCTGCCCGGGCTGTCTGGACTGAGGTACAGAGAATTGAAAGGTGTTTGTGTGAGCGCAACACCACGTGGGGCAGATGGCTTGTTGAACGAAGTTGCCACCTTATTTTTGGGAAGAAAATAAGGAAAACCATATGGGAAAGTGTCCTTCCACCATCGAAACGATAAAACCACGGGAATCACGTAAAATTGTGTAATATGAGAGAACTGGATATGGGGCTCAGGGTACTGTTGGGGAAGGTGTTAGGCACCCCCAGACAGCCCGAGCAATCACGGCCTCACTCCAGCTCTAAAACCGAAAAATCATGACAGTCAGTTCGGCCACACATGGCCTCATCCTAGAAAACTTTTCAGGGCATTGGGAGGAATAACCTTGTCCCTTTCGGTGAAAACAAGTGGGGGTCAACTAACGCGAAGATTCACATGGGGTTCGATGATAAATGAGAGAGAGAAAGACACAGTGGTGGTCACTCGAACGGACCTCTCAGCCGAAGAGCTGAAGGTCGGGTGAGGAAGCTGGTTGGGCCGCTGGATAGTCGGCTAAAGCTACCGGCTGCCACGTCACATCCCCCCTCCCTAACTGGAGATAAGAATTCACGTTCCTACTTGGCCAAGGACGGCATGGATGCATGCTGGCGGCCTCATCTCGAAAGCTTCTTCGAGGCATCGGGATGGCATATTTGTTTGTACACCTGAGCAGCCACCGCCAGCAAGGATGCATGCTGGTGGCGTCATCCCGAAAATCTTTCCAGGGCATTGGGAGGGTAGACTTACACCTCCTGGAAAAACAGGAACCACTGAGCTGTACATGTTCGTACACCCAAATGGCTGCCGCCAGCAAGTATGTATGCCAGTGGTGTCATCCTGGAAATCCTTCCAAGGCATCGGGAGGGTAGACTTACACCTCCCGGGAAAAATGGGAACCGCTGGGTTGTACGTGTTCATACACCCGAATGGCTGCTGCCAGCAAGGATGCATGCTGGTTGCGTCATCTCGGAAATCTTTTCGGGGCATCGGGAGGGTAGACTTACACCTCCCGCAAAAAATGGGAACCGTCGAGCTGTACATGTTCGTACACCCGAACGGCCACCGCCGGCAAGGATGTATGCCAGTGGCATCATCCCGGAAACCTTTCCGAGGTGTCAGGAGGGTAGACTTACACCTTCCGGGAAAATGGGAACCACCGAGTTGTATGTGTTCGTACACCCGTACGGCCATCGCCGGCAATGATGCATGCTGGGGATGTCATCCTGGAAAACTTTCAGGGGCATCGGGAGGGTAGACTTATGCCTCCCTAGAAAACGGGAACCGCTGAGTTGTATGTGTTCGTATACCCGAACGGCCACCGCTGGCAAGGATGCATGCCGGTGGCGTCATCCCGAAAAACTTTTCGGGGCATCAGGAGGGTAGATTTACGCCTCCCGGGCTATATGTGTTCATACACCCGAACGGCCACCGCTGATAAGGATGTATGCCGGTGGCGTCATCCCGGAAACCTTTCTGGGGCATCGGGATGGTAGACTTACACCTCCCGAGAAAATGGGAACCGTCGAGTTGTACGTGTTCGTACACCAGAACAGCCACCGCCGGCAAGGATGTATGCCGGAGGCATCATCCCGGAAATCTTTCTAGGGCATCGGGAATGTAGACTTACATTACATCGAGATTTAATCATGCGATCCGCGTGATTGATTGATTATGAGATTTAAGTGATTAAATCTCCATATCTCTCTGATTGATTCACCTTTCCTTTCTGGGTGGTTAACCGACAGCTACTACGTGGCTGGCGAATGCCGGTTACTTCTATCCGGCTACCTCACTAAAGGGGAGTCTGTTGGCTTAGTTGGGGGTTTTGGGGAGCTGGCTGCTGGGTTTTTATATCGGTTTGTCAGTGGCAGGCCGGCTGGTTCACCGAACCATCTGTGCAAAGATGGGTTTTTGGGGAGCCAGCTGCCGATTTTTTCTACCGGTTTGCCAGCGGCAAGCCGGCTGGTTCTCGAACCATCTATGCAAAGATGGGTTTTTGGGGAGCCGGCTGTCGGTTTTTTATACCGATTTACTGGCGGCAAGCCAGCTGGTTCCCCAAACCATCTGCGCCAATGGGTATTTTGGGGAGCCGGCTGCTCCCCCCCTTCAAGTTCGTTTAAGCATGGGGTCAACAGAATGCCCCTCCCTAGGTGAGGTTGTATGACCTCGGGGGAAGGAAACCGACATCCTAGGGTTGAATGACCCTCCATGCATGAATGGTGAGCCGCACGAAATTTCACACTGTGTGAATTATCTATCGCTGGTTATGAAGTAGAGTCAGACTTACACTCTCGGTCACTTGACCAAGGGATGCCAGGTGTTAGCCAGCTGGTTGTACGGCAGCCACCTTGTGGGTGTCGGCAACCGGGCGACGAGGTGGAAAGCGTTTACGTGTTGTGTTCGAAAGCTGTGTCGACGTCGCGTAGTACTTTCCCCACGTCTTAGCTCTTAGCCAGCTGGTTTATGTGGCACCACCTTGTGGGAGTCGGCAATCGGGATGTGACGTGAAGGCTTTACCTTTTGAAAGTTATCGATGCAGTGAATGGTCACGTCATACTTTTTATAACTCCACCTTTTGGCCGGCTGGTTACGCGGCTGCCACCTTGTGGGAGCCGGCAACCAGTAGGTGACATGAAGGCTTCATGTGCTTGTTGCAGCTTTTTCTTGATTTTCGTTCATCTTTTTCGGTTTTCATGCAACTTTCTTGATTCTCGTGCCATGACCGTACCTTTTCAAAGTTGTCAGGAATCATTTCAGCTTTCTCAATTTTTGTGCAACCAGTTTTAGAGCCGGTTGCCACCTTGGGTTAGCCGAAATCTGGGTGGCGAATTTTCTATAAATAGAGGGTGAAGGCATTCGAGATTTCTTCATCTCGTCCTCTCAATTTCACTCTTCGCTTGAGCTTTGCCTTGATTTTCTTCCATCTTTCATCTGTCTTTCACCACCATTATGCCTCACACAAAGAATATCATGGGGCACATCCAACAACTAGCTTCTAAGGCTGTGCAATGATGGCTCGATCTTTTACCGGCAATGCTGAAGAACTTGCCAGTGGAGGAGCTCGTATGTCCCGATCGGGCTGAATTTGCCCATCTGTCTGTCTTCTTCGAACTTACCGACCATGGCTGCGACGCTTCTTCGGCCGAGGCCATGTCCCGATGGTGGCTATCGAAACGGCAGCAAGACTCCGGTGCCTTCAGCTCTTGTGTGCCGATGGGCGAAGCGAAAGGTGAGGCGTTGGTGAAAGCCTCTCTCTAGAGTTCGCAGCGTCGGATGCACCATAAGATGACAGTGGACTGGCAATGACACCACGTCGGGACTTCATCAGAGCCGTTGGACATCCCCGAAGACGCGGCGTTGGACGCAGAATCGATTCGGCTGGCGCTCCCATGGTACCATACCCCGACCAGCTCCGAGGAGGTGGCAGCCATTGGCGTGGCTGCCCCCGAAATTGACCAGCAGCTGATGTTCCCCGTCGACGACCACCTGGCTGTAAAGACTATTTTATATGGTAGGCCGGCTAGCTTCGACCGGCTGCCGGAGGTGGAGCAGCTGTTCGCCGGGCAGGGCTTGCTTCCCTTCATCCGGGACTTCCGCTGGGTAGAGACCGTCCCCAATCTGGTAGCCGAGATGTACTCAAACCTGTCGGAGGTGGAGTCGCAACTCGCCTTGGGTCTCCAGTCTGGGCCTGTCGAGTTCTCCGACGGGCTCCTATTTGAGGTGTTGGGCCTCCACTTCACCGGCTTAGATATCTTCTCCTCCCTTCTGAGCCTTCCTTGGAGCATTGGTGACATCAACGCGGTAGTTTCCGTGGAAGCCAGTTTTGATCAATAGGTCATCAAGGCCCTGGACCTGAACCTGGTCACCCACCTTGTTTCTTTTGTCCTTAACAACACGATCCTGCCAAAGGGAGGACATTGGGACGAGATTAGCGTGGTGACTTACCTCACAAATTTTGCGGTGGTAATGGGTTGCTAGGTGAACTGGGCGGTGGCGGTTCGATGCCAGATGTGTGGGGTGGTCTACCCGGGCCGGCAACCTCCCAGCTAGCTGCTGTTCAGGGAGGTGATGGTGGAGCTAGCCAACTTCCTCCGCATTTCAACTAAGGGCCGACCAAAGGTCCCGCTCCAAACCCGACCCATTACATCGGTCGATCTAGGCTGGTACGAGAGGCCCGCCTCGAAGCGGACCAACTCGTCGTCCAGCGGGCAGTCGACCGGGCACCGACCCACTACTTCTGCTTCTCGGTCTGTCGGTAGGTCTTCTTCGAACCCGGATGTCATCGACTACTTGCGCATGATGGTGGAGCATCTCAATGCCCGAGATGAAGTTCTCATCTGGCTATTGAGTTGCGAGGACCGGTTGATCCGCTTGGTGGAGTGGATGGAGTGCCGGGAGGAAGCACGGGAGCAGCGGAGGCGGGAACGTCAGAGGTTCGACCCCCGGAGGTTCGTGCCCCAGAGGTTCGACTCCTAGAGGACTTCTGACGAGGAATAGCCTTGTGTATCTGCTTGTACTTTAAATCATAAATAACATCAACTTCACTTTAACGAAATTTTGCGTATAACAGTCCCCTCAAGAATTTGTGTGGACTGGCGAGTGAGATGTGGGGTGACGATATGAAGAAGTCCTTCATACAATGGTGGCAATCTGGGAGCCGGCTACTGGGTTTTCTTACCAGATTGTCGATGGTAGGCTGGCTAGCTACCCGATCCATACATCTAAGTATGGTTTTCAAGGAGCCGGCTGCCGGGTCTTCTTACCGGATTATCGGCGGCGGGCCAGCTTGTCACCCCATCCATACGTCTAAGTATGGTTTTCGAGGAGCCGGTTGCCGGGTCTTCTTACCGGATTGCCGGCGGGGGCCGGTTAGTCGCCCGATCCATACGTCTAAGTATGGTTTGCAGGGAGCCGGTTGCCGGGTCTTCTTACTGGATTACCGGTGGTGGGCTGGCTAGCCGCACGATCCATACATCTAAGTATGGTTTTTGGGGAGCCGGCTGTCAGGTCTTCTTACCAGATTGCCGGTGGTGGGCCGGTTAGCTGCCCGATCCATACGTCTAAGTATGGGTTTCAGAGAGCCGGATGTTGGGTTTTCTTACTGGATTGCCAGCGGCGGGCCGGCTGCCGAGTCTTCTTACCATATTGCCGGCAGCGAGCCGGCTAGCCACCCGATTCATACGTTTAAATATGGGTTTCGAGGAGCTAGCTGTCGGATCTTCTTACCGGATTGCCGGTAGTGGGCCGGCTAGCCACCCGATCCTTACGTTTAAGTATGGGTTTCAGGGATCCGGCTGCCGGATCTTCTTACCGGATTGCCGGTGGTGGGCTGGCTTACCACCCGATCCATACGTCTAAGTATGGGTTTCGGGGAGTTGGCTGCTGGATCTTCTTACTGGATTTCCGGTGGTGGGCCGGCTAGCCACCCGATCCATACATCTAAGTATGCATTTCGGGGAGCCGGCTGTGGGGTGTTCTTATCGGATTACCGGCGGCAGGCTGGCTTGCCACCCGATCCATACGTCTAAGTATGGGTTTCGAGGAGTCGGATGTTGGCTAGTTTATCCGACGGCCCTTCTTTCTCCTGCGTAACATTTCATCTAGCGCTGATCCTTGTCGTGACGTCGAGTTGTCTGAGTGGTCGCCGCATTTCGTTCCTGCAAGGAGTGGTTAGTGTTGAGGAGTCGACCATCCCTGGGTATTGGTGGCAGCAACCGGCTGATTTACCTGGTAGTCACCCCCCTTCTTTTTCACGTGACATCTCGCCTCGTGTGGGTTGAGGTCCGGGCGTCCAGCTATCTAAGCTGGGCAGCACGCGTGGGCGAGCTTTCCTTATTCCTGTGTGGAATAGTTAGTGTTCTGGCGTGGGTTGCATTTGAGGAGTCGACCATCCCTAGGTATTGGTGGTGGCGGCCGGTTGATTTACCCGGTAGCCCCCTTCTTTTTCCGCATGACATCTCGTCTCGTGTGGGTTTTGGTCCGGGTGGCCGTATTCCCCAAGCGGCAACTGGCTAAATTGTCTGACTCACTTGTTCACCTGCACACTCATTCGTATATTAGTTTCCAAAGGTGAGGAGGGAGTGTCGTTCCCTCCTCTCATCCGTGAATATATGTGGTGAGTTGTGTGAGGAAGTTTGGGACACTCTTTGGTGACTCTCTTTCCTGTGTTTTGTTTTGTTGATTTCGTAGAGGGGCTTCCAGGTGGTTGCCCAAGGTGGGATCTATGCAAGGTAGTTGTTTCGACCCAATCGTGCTATCTGGACCTACAGGGGAATGAAAGGTGTCTCACCTCACGTCAAAAGACGACCGCTGGACATTCATGCATGTGACTTTTGAAACGTGGTTCTCTTGTCCAGCAGAAGTGACCCTTAGGCGACAAAGGCGGGTCGAGAGGATAGATCCGAGAGCTATCCTTCTACCCATAGTTATGCTGATTCTTCCTCACGAGTTCGCTCTGGGGTTGTAGAGATAACGGATAGAATTATGCGAGTTCCGGAAACGTGGGCATCAGAACCCGGGGGTGGAAGTGACTTTCAACAGGATGCCAAGCCCAATGCTGCTGAGGACGCAGCTGCTAGCAGGTCTTTTGTAAGGGATGCCAAGCCCTGTGTTGACGACTTAGCTGGGGATGTCAAGCCCTAGGACAAGAGAAAAAGGGAGAAGTGGGTGTCGACAAACAGGTTCCGGCACCCGGTTGTGTTGGCGGACTTCGATGGGTTGCCAAGCCTTGAAAGAAGGGGATACTTGGTCAATCGCGACAAAGCTAGGTATTGGACTGCCAACAGATGGCGGAATCCTAAGATCTACCATTCCCTTACACAGGAGTCCATATGCTTTCAAGACCCAGCAATAAGTAACTTTTCCTTTTCCTTTTCTTTTTTCCTTTTTCTTTTTCTTTTTCTTTTTCTCTTTCCTTGCTCTTTTTGTTTTTTCTTTTTCCTTTCTCCTTTTTTTTTTTTGTTTAAGAAGGATTCTAGCCACTAACTTTTCTTCTTCTCTTTTTTTTTATTCTTTTCTATTACAAAATAGAAGATTGAAATAAGAAAACTGAATAAAAGAATGCTACTAGCCCTCCCCACATGCTGTTGGCAAGCAAAATAACCCGATATTGTCGCGGCAGGGTCCAAGGGGGAATACCTTACCTAGAGGGAGCTGAAGGTTGTGATCTCCCTCATTGTTGAGTGGCACTCGGGCTAGGTAAAAATGGGAGGTTGGATACTCATTTGAGGGGAGAAGTGATCTCCCGTCGGTATTTCATAACCACTTAGAATCAACAAAGACCATGGGGATAAGGATGAACCTGAATTACTCACCCTGTTCCATCTTTGTGCCATCGGAGTTAAACAAGATGGGCGCTCGGGTTTTCGATGTAGAAATCTGGATGTAGTTGGTGTCACTCCTGGGGTCGGTAGTTCATCCCAGAGGTCTGGATAGTACTTCTTGAGTCTGATGTGCCGCCTGCTGCTACAAACTATTCTCACTGCCGGCTGTGGATGCGGCTGTCGAGTACGTCAGAGGTTGCAGCCAGTGGTGGGCCGGTTGGACGGTGGAGTGTGTAAGTATTGGGCAACAGGCTATGGATGACGACCGTGTCATTTTCCAGCTTCCGGATGTTTCTTCCGGTGAATGGTGAGCTGGTTGTTTCGTGTTTTTGAGACTGAGGGGGACGTGGGAATGTTCCGGTGGATTATGACCCAGAACACATACGAACATTTGGGATGAAGATTTTGGCTAGCTCTCCCGACCCTCTTCCTTTCTAATATGGACGAGGCAGGATGACTAAAGAGTGGGACCTACTTATCATGTGTGCATCGTGCGTGCATCGTGCGACGTGTGAGTCATAAGAGGGAATTCACCAAGGAAAGGAGCGTACCTGTCTAGACCTGACCTCTCGATCAGTCGGTGGAGAGTCGGACGGAGACGTCGGTCGTCGGCTTGTCTAAAGGTGGCGGCCATGATGAGCCCCGATTGGGTACATATGATGTGCTTGTCATGTTCAGCCACGGGGAGCTTCCCTCTCAGTTAGCTGGCGGGTTGTCAGTCTGAGACACCGGTTGCCGGCCTGTCTAAAGGTAGCAGCTGTGACAAGCCTCAGTCAGGTACGTGACATGCTTGTCATGTACGCCACGACGAGTTGGCCTCTCGGTTAGCTGGCGGGGTGTCGGTCTGAGACACCGGTGGCCGACCTGTCTAAAGGCGGCGGCCGTGATGAACCCAGGTCGGGTACGTGACGTGCTTGTCACGTATGGGGAGCTGGCCTCTCGGTCAGCTGGTAGGGTGTCAGTCTGAGGCATCGGTGGCCGACCTGTCTAAAGGCGACGGCCGTGATGAGCCCTGGTCACGTACACAACATGATTGCCACGTACAGCCATGGGGAGCTGGCCTCTCGGTCAGCTAGCGGGGTATCGGTTTGAGACACCGGTGGCCAACCTATCTGAAGGCGGCGGCCATGATGAGCCTCAGTCGCGTACGTGACATGCTTGCCACGTATAGCCATGGGGAGCTGGTCAGCTTGTGAGGATCTAGCCTGTTGAGTCTTACTATCGGCGAAACGGGATCGAGGGGTAGAATGCCCCTAGCTCTACCCCGAGGTGTAGGTCTTCTAGAGGAGCTAGCGGATTTCCTAGTGGAAGTGCCAGCAGTTGGTTGGGTAGTACGTGGAAGTTGAGTAAAACCCCCCAGAAGGAAAAGTTGGTTGTTCAGGGCCGTGGGGAGCCGGTTTGGGAGACCAGAAGCCGCGTTGATCCCTGGTTGAGTTCGTCCTTCATGGCCTTGGGGGAGCCGGTCCAAGAAGCCGGTGGCCAGTTGGTTTGGAGGCGGCGGCCACTATTATCCCCGGTCAAGTTGATCTTTCATGACCATGGGGAGCTGGCCCGTTGAGTCTCACCATTGGCGATTACTTAGTGCAAGAAAAGGGACGGAGGGGTAGAATGCCCCTAGTTCTGACCCGAGGTGCAAGTCTTCTAGTGGAGATAGCGGGTTTCCTGGTGGAAGTGCCGGTGGCCGGTTGGGTAGTACGCGAGAGCCAAGTAGAACCCCCAAAAGAAGAAGTTGGTTGTTTAGGGCCATGGGGAGCCGGTCCAAGAAGCTGACAGTCGGCTTGTCTGAAGGTGGCGGCGGCGATGATCCTCGGTTGAGTTCGTCCTTCATGGCCTTGGGGGAGCCGGTCCAAGAAGCCGGCGGCCGGTTGGTTTGGAGGCGGCGGCTGCTATCGTCACCGGTCAACTTGACCTTTCATGACCGTGGGGAGCTGGCCCATTGAGTCTCACCATTGGCGATTACTTAGTGCACGAAACGGGACAGAGGGGCAGAACGCCCCTAGTTCTGACTCGAGGTGCAAGTCTTCTTGAGGAGATAGTGGGTTTCCTGGTGGAAGTGTCGGCGGTCGGTTGCGCAGTACGTGGAAGCCAAGTAGAAACCCCAGAAGAAGAAGTTGGTTGTTTAGGGCCGTGGGGAGCCGGTCCGAGAAGCTGGCAGCTGGCCTGTCTAAAGGTGGCGATCGTGATGATCCCCAGTTGAGTTCGTCCTTCATGGCCTTGGGGGAGTCGGTCCAAGAAGCCGGCGGCCGGTTGGTTTGAAGGCGGCGGCCACTATCATCCCCGGTCAACTTGATCTTTCATGACCGTGGGGAGCTGGCCCATTGAGTCTCATCCTTGGTGACTGCTGAGTGTATGAAATAGGACGGTGGGGCAAAATGCCCCTAGTTCTGACCTGAGGTGCAGGTCTTCTAGAGGAGATAATGGGTTTCCTGGTGGAAGTGCCGGCGATCGGTTGGTTTGAAGGTGGAGGCTGAGTAAACCCCGGAAGAAGAAGTGGTGAGTTGGTCACATTCACCAGTCTAGGTGTGTGTGGTGGGGAGGGGTAGAATGCCCCTAGTTCTGCCCCGTGATGTTGGCCAATGCTCCACTCATAGAGGGTGTTACCTGAACTGAACAGGCTAGCTATCCCAACTCCATGGTGCGACAGCCCTATTGGGCGTTGACAACTGCCGACTGAGAGTATCGGTGACTGGATGGTTCTCAGATGTTCCTTGTGCTGATTGAGACACTTGGTATGATTGCCAAGCTGGGGCTGACTTGGTCAGATTGCCAAGTCGGTGGCTATTGAGGACGCAGCTACCGACGTACTTGTGCGTGGGATGCCAACCCTGGTAGTGACGACTTCGTTGGGTAGTCAAGCCCTATGTTGATGGAGCGGGTTTCGGCGTGTGTCGCCTGGAAACCATATGCTGATGGAGATGCTCGGTATGATTGCCAAGCCTCTGCAGACTTCGTCGGGTTGCCAAGTCAGGGGCTGCTGAGGACGCAGCTGCCGGCACACTTGTGCGTGGGATGCCAAGCCCGATAGTGACGACTTCATTGGGTTGTCAAGCCTTGTAGTGACGACTTCATTGGGTTGTCAAGCCCTATAGTGATGACTTCATTGGGTTGTCAAGCCCTGTAGTGATGACTTCATTGGGTTGTCAAGCCCTATAGTGACGACTTCATTGGGTTGTCAAGCCCTGTGTTGATGGAGCAGGTTCCGGCGTGAGTCACCTGGAAACCACGAAAAATAAAAGGCCGACTGTAAAAGAGCTGTACGGCAAGGATGTACGTGTTCTTACATGTTCTTACACCCGATGCCCCGGCAAAATGAGAACCGCCGAGCTGTACATGTTCTTACACCCGAACGGTCATCCCAGAAACCTCTCCGGGGCGTCGGGAGGGTAGACTTACACCTTCTGGGAAAATGGGAACTGCCGGGTTGTATGTGTTCGTACACCCGTACAGCCACCGTCGGCAAGGAAGCATGCCGGTGGTGTCATCCCGGAAAACTTTCCAGAGCATCGGGAGGGTAGACTTATGCCTCCTAGGAAAATGGGAACTACCAGGTTTTACGTGTTCGTATACCCGAACGGCCAACGCCGGCAAGGATGTATGCCGGTGGCGTCATCCCGGAAAACTTTCAAGGGCATCGGGATGGTAGACTTACGCCTCCTGGGAAAATGGGAACCACCGGGTTGTACATGTTCGTACACCCGTACGGCCACCGCTGGCAAGGATGCATGCCAGTGGCGTCATCCTGGAAACGGGGCATCGGGAGGGTAGACTTACATCTCCCGAGAAAATGGGAACCACTAGGTTGTATGTGTTCGTACACCTGAACGGCCACCGCTGGCAAGGATGTATGTCGGTGGCGTCATCCTGGAAACCTTTCCAGGGCATCGGGAGGGTAGACTTACACCTCCCGGGAAAACGGGAACCGCCGGGTTGTATGTGTTCGTACACCCGAACGACCACCCCCGGCAAGGATGCATGCCGGAGGCATCATCTTGGAAATCTTTCTGGGGCATCGGGAATGTAGACTTTCATTTCCTGGGAAACGGGAACCGCCAGATTGTACTTGTTGTACACCCGAACGGCCGCCACCAGCAAGGATGCATGGCAGAGGCGTCATCCCGGAAATCTTTCCGGGGCATCGGGAAAATGGGAACTATCAGGTTGTACTTGTTCATACACCCGAAAGGCTGCCGCTAGCAAGGATGCTTGCCGGTGGTGTCATCCTGGAAATCTTTCCGGGGCATCGGGAGGGTAGAGTTACGCCTCCTGGGAAAATGGGAACCGCCGGGTTGAACGTGTTTGTACACCTGAATGGCCGCCACCGGCAAGGATGCATGTCGGTGGTGTCATCTCGGAAAACTTTCCGGGGTGTCGGGTGGGCAGACATACGCCTCCTAGGAAAAACGTGCGGAAATCGGATGAAACGCATAAAACCTGCTGAGAAACTCAAAGTTTCCACGGAAAAGGACCTGACGGAAGGGTCGCAACCGAATTGAACTTGACCGTGCTAGGTGGATTCACCTAGCCGGGAGGGCGGCTGCTGGTACCTTCGGACGTGTTTCAGAAGGAATGATACCCAGGTTCGTCCTTCGACTTTTCCCTTGCATGGGAAAAGTGTAGCATGGTCGGGGCTCGAGAAAAATGTCGTTAAAACGTACGTAAAATGACGAGGACAGAAGGGCTTATCTGTAGGGAGTCATTGGCGGGGATCGGAGGTCCTCGCTCCAGTGCGGCGAAAGGATGTCGGGGCTGGTTAACTGGGTGGTTAATTGGAAGCTGCTACGTGGCAGGCGGTTGCCGGTTAGTTCTATCTGGCTACCTCACGAAAGGGGAGTATGTTGGCTTAGTTGGGCGTTTTGGGGAGCCGGTTGCCGGGTTTTTATATCGGTTTGCCGACGACAGGCCGGCTGGTTCTCCGAACTATCTGCGTAAAGATGGGATTTTGGGTAGCTGGCTGCCGATTTTTTATACTGGTTTGCCGACGGCAAGCTGGCTGGTTCCCCGAACCATCTGCACCAATGGGGATTTTGGGGAGCCGGCTGCTGGTTCTTTTGTACTAGCGTGCCGGCGGCTAGTCGGCTACTGGGGGGGCCCCCCCTTCAAGTTCATTTAAGCATGGGGTCAACAAATACCAAAGGCTGCAGAAAAAGAAAGAAGAGAAGGTGGCAACCGAACCATGCAGAAGACCACCTCCCCACCTCTAAAAGCTCCAAAAGTTGATTAATAGCCCCCATGAATATCAACAATCAGACCGTCAATCATTCACTATCCGTGATTACATACCGCGGACTAACCCGGGAGATTCAGGACAAGATTATGTCATCCATGAATGTCGCATGGTGACATGCTCCCCAGAGAATGAAGAGGCGGTAGATGATGAAGAAGAAATTCCATCTTCATTGTGGAAGGAAGAAGCCAATGATGGTGATTGCAAGAAAGCCAACTTCATTGCCCTTCGCAAAGGAAAAGCCATCCCTTTTGCGAAGACCCCCAAGCTAGCAGCAAAGGAGGTTGGGGCCTTGTTTTGCTTTTACACAACACTTGTAATTCAATTCTTATAAAAATTGTGTGAGCAAAATATTTTAATTCACTGCAAGTGCACGGGTTTAGATATAGCTAGTGTGCAAGTACAGGTTTGTCCACAGGGATTAGTTTTGCATGGTGTTTAACTAAATTGGTGTTTTCAATTAATGGAACAAATGATTACATATCTTTTAAGCAGTGTCACAATTGCTCAATTACAATTAATCGCTAGGATGCTCTTTAAATACCTATTGCATCATACTTTCCAGAGAGTTCTTTCATTAACTTTTAATTTCTTCACCACTCAGAATATTTGGATTTTTAACTTAGTCTTTTAGTAAATGATGTGAATTTTATACTAAAATATGCTATCCAGTGAATTTTACTTCCAAACATTAAATTCTTCTTAAGTTCTAACATTATGCACTTCAGTTTGCATAAAATTTATCATTTTGTATAGAAAAAGCACTTAACCCTCGAGCTAGCTCGCGGGTAAATGTCTTCTCCCTCGAACTTACTTGAGGGTTGTGCAATAATTGTGAGTTTCAGATATAAAAATAGTACGATTCGAATTAGCTGAAACTTCTTAGAGTTGAATACTTATATTTTTGGTCTTTTTCGATATTTTAAAACATAACAAACAATACAATGCATGAAACACAACACAGTACAATTAACTTGTAAAATTAAAATTCAACATTCAACATTACAATAAACATAAAAAAAAAATCTAATTACTGTAACTAAGTTGATAAAGTGGGTGTTTGTAAATTCAAGTGTAAGTATAAGGGTAAAGTAAAATAAAGAAAATAAAAATGGAAAGAACACTTAATGCTTCACTGTAATTTCTTCCTTCGAAACTTGCTCAGGCTGGGAACTTCTCTTTGTCTTTACTTTCGGTCCACCAAGTCGTCAATCTGGCAGGCCTTCCTTTTGACTTAGTAGTGAGATTTTGGGCATCACTCCGCAATTACACCAAGGAACAGAGGAGGAAGCAGCCGACACAAAGAGTCTCTCCTTCAAGGATACGCTCAAGTTGAGAAAAGAATAGAAAATACACTACGCGAATGGTTGGAGAAGAGGAGGTCGTTAATCTCCTCTCCAAAGAGATGAGTGGGTGGAAGATGGAAGATGGAGAAGATGGAGAATGCCCTGTAAATGGCGGATGGAGCAAGAAGAGGGGGGGGGGTTTAGTTTCAAGGCTACGAGACTGTTTTACAGAGGGGAGGAATGGTAGTTCACGAGCTAGTAGTTAACAAGGGCGTGGTGCACGTTCGGACGTGTGAGATCATCCCATGCAATCCACTTATTTAACCTATCCGTCCATGTTCTTCATGGTTGGGCTTTAGCTAGATTGAATTTCTCAATTCAGCTCTTCTACACATTTCCCTACAATTGCTCTTCGAATTCTCCTGCATATACTTAAAGAATACCTTTGTGAAACACATCATATTACAGGAGAAATAATTCATAACATTTAAACCTTAACTATGATTGCAATTGCTATTACATCAATGAAATTCATCGCACAGAACAAACAAGGTGCAGGCTCAAGGGTAATCTAGTTTACCCTCACGTAAGTTTGTGGGTAAACAACTTAACCCTCGAACTTATCACTTAGACATAAATTACGATTTTTTTTGTGGATTAATCAATTTATGAGCAACCTAAAGAATCAATTATCAATCATTCATTCCTTTCTCAATAGGTAATCAACACAAACATTTTCAAATTGTTCTTTGTTTACATCCATAATCTCAATTTGCTCAGATATTTCCTCTTTCAACAT
This sequence comes from Amphibolis antarctica, assembly GCA_024699675.1. NCBI lineage: Eukaryota > Viridiplantae > Streptophyta > Magnoliopsida > Alismatales > Cymodoceaceae > Amphibolis > Amphibolis antarctica. The sequence continues at coordinate 30,115 of JAMKPZ010000213.1, forward strand.
TTCTTCAGTTGGTATTACACATCTTTCAACATGATCTAATTCCTTTACATTTAAATCCTCATCTATTTTAAAAGTTTTGATTAGATTAACTTGAAAGTTTTAAATTCAAGCTCTTTAAAATTTTTCTTAACCCCACTGAAAATATTCAATTCTAATTTTTGATCACCCCAAGCTAATTCCATCCAACCATTTCTACAACTTATGCAAGCATCAACTATAGCTAAAAATGGTCTTCCTAAAATTATTATAACTTGATCTTGAGTTATATTTGAAGCTTTTGTTTCCATTATAGTGAAGTCAACAAGGTAGACAAACTCCATAACCCTTACTAAAATATTTTCCACTTTTCCTAAAGGTATTCTTATGGATTTATCTGCTAGCTGAATCACTATTCTAGTAGGTTTGATATTATCCAATTTTAACTTCTCATAAATAGAACTAGGCATGACATTAATTCTAGGTCCTAAGTCTATTAACACTGTATTAAAATAACAATCCCCTATATAGCAGGAAATAACAGGAGTTCTTGGATCATTTAATTTTTCAGGTACAGGATTAATTAACATGGAGCTTACCTCTTTAGCTAAAAATGCCTTTTTTAATATTTTCTTCCTTCTATTCTTGGTACAAAGAGTTTTAAGATATTTGGCATAAGAAGGAACTTGTCTAATAATTTCCAATAATGGTATATTGACTTTAACTTGTTCAAATATTTTACTGATTTGTTTCAATTCTTGATCATTAACATTTCTCATTCTATGTGGAAATGGAAAATGATTTTCATTTGTTAATTTATCTTCATTTATAACATCTTTCTTAACAAATTTGCTCTCAATTTCTTTACTGTTTTCAGATTCTTTAATATTTTCAGTTTCTATATTATCCTCTAACTCAACATCAGCCTTGTTTTCTAGACTAGATTGTTCATTAATTTCCTCTTTCTTTGTAAAATTGTCATTAATTTGTTCATTTTTACCGTCCTTTTTAGGACCTTCATAAGTGACAAGATCTTAATATAACACTTACATCTTTTGATTCTTCTTTTGACACATTATCTATCATAGGAACACTAAAATCTCCTTCTGATTTAAGGGTGGCGAACACCTCAGGTGACTCTTCTATATTTTTCGAAATAGGGTTGTTCACAACCATAGATGGTCCAACTGAACAGTCCCTTACCAAATAGTCAAGTAATTCATACCCTTCCTAGATTTGATCTTTCTCCTTAAAATTTTCAACTTCTAGAGCACTATAGAACTGATTTGGTGTGAGTGTTGCACAAGTGTCAATAGGTTCATGCTGAAATTTTTCATCTTGTTCAAATAAATTAGAATTCTTTATAAATAGGTCAATGGATCTTTGAATTTCATCTAACTTCTCCATATGATTAAATGTAGTTAAATCATTATACTAATTTTCTTCCATTACCACAAATGATTGTATGTTCTTCTTTGTAAATAAAATACTTTCTAATGAATTCACCTCTAGATAATTTTGATTTTCTTTTGAGTTTGCCTAATTAAAATCATTGTTTTCATACTCATTAAACATCTTACTGTCTTTCATTTTCTGTATTGATTCATCATATATATTCAGCAGTTTTTTGAATTCTTGTGATATTCTTCGATTAATATAATTCTAATCAATTCCAGTATTAATTGGTAAATTATCTCTAAAATTTTCTATACCTGTATTAGTACCTTGAACACTTTGATCTTCTTGTAAGATTAACCAATTTAAATAGTTATCATTTTGTAATTCATTCAATTTGTTACTCTCTTCATTATTTCGTATTGATTCATCTATTTTATCCGTTAACCGTTGGATTTGTAATAATATATTTGATTGGTAATTTTGATTTTCATTCATATGATTATATTTTGAATAATAAGTCTGCATTCCTGAATTGTCATTCCAGTTATAATTATTTTGAGAATTAACATTAAGTCCTTCTAAATCATGCTATGAAGAGTAATCATTAAACTACATAGGTAAATAATCTCCTCTAACATAATTAGAATAATTATAATCCTCATAACTAGTCCCTAGAACAATCCCATAATCACCCCAATACGAGTTATATGTGTCTATTATGAAATTTAGAATTTAAATACAAGACTCTACTCTGGAATAGCAGTAAGACTGTGAAATAAATTTTATAACAGTAAATGCAAATAAATTCTATTGCAACCTTAGCTAACACCAAAATAGAAAAAACAACACCACTGCAGGAATTGAAGCAATCCCCGGCAACGGTGCCAAAAACTTGTTCCACTTTTACACAACACTTGTAATTCAATTCTTATAAAAATTGTGTGTGCGAAATATTTTAATTCACTGCAAGTGCACAGGTTCAAATATAGCTAGTGTGCAAGTACAGGTTTATCCACAGGGATTAGTTTTGTGTGGTGTTTAACTAAATTGGTGTATTCAATTAATGGAACAAATGATTACATATCTTTTAAGCAGTGTCACAGTTGCTCTGTTCCAATTAATCACTAGGATGCTCTTTAAATACCTATTGCATCATACTTTCTAGAGAGTTCTTTCATTAACTTTTAATTTCTTCACCACTCAGAATATTTAGATTTTTAACTTAGTTTTTTAGTAAATGATGTGAATTTTATACTGAAATATGCTATCCAGTGAATTTTACTTCCAAACATTTAATTCTTCTTAAGTTCTAACATTATGCACTTCAGTTTGCATAAAATTTATCGTTTTGTACAGAAAAAGCACTTAACCCTTGAGCTAGCTCATGGGTAAACGTCTTCTTCCTTGAACTTACTCGAGGGTTGTGCGATAATTGTGAGTTTCAGATATAAAAATAGTACGATTCGAATTAGCTGAAACTTCTTAGAGTTGAATACTTATATTTTTGGTCTTTTTAGATATTTTAAACCATGACAAATAATACAATGCATGAAACACAACACAGTACAATTAACTTGTAAAATTAAAATGCAACATTCAACATTACAGTAAACATAAAAACAAAATCTAATTATTATAACTAAGTTGATAAAGTGGGTGTTTGTAGATTCGAGTGTAAATATAAGGGTAAAGTAAAATAAAGAAAATAAAAATGGAAAGAACACCTAATGCTTCACTATAATTTCTTCCTTCGAAACTTGCTCAAGCTAGGAACTTCTCTTTGTCTTTACTTCTGGTCCACCAAGTCGTCAATCTGGCAGGCCTTTCTTTCGACCTTGTAGTGAGATTTTGGGTGTCACTCCGCAATTACACCAAGGAACAGAGGAGGAAGCAGTTGACGCCGCGAGTCTCTCCTTCAAGGATACGCTCAGGTTGAGAAAAGAACAGCAAATACACTACACGAATGGTTGGAGAAGAGGAGGTCGTTAATCTCCTCTCTGAAGAGATGAGTGGGTGGAAGATGGAAGATGGAGAAGATGGAGAATGCTTTGTAAATGGTGGATGGAGCAAGAAGAGGGGGGGGGGTGTTTAGTTTCAAGGCTACGAGATTGTTTTATAGAGGGGTGGAATGGTAGTTCAGGAGCTGGCAGTTAACAAGGGTGTGGTGCACGTTCGGACGTGTGAGATCATCTCATGCAATCCACTTCTTTAACCTGTCTGTGCACGTTCTTCATGGTTGAGCTTCAGTTGGATTGAATTTCTCAATTCTGCTCTTCTACACATTTCCCTGCAATTGCTCATTGAATTCTCCTGCATATACTTAAAGAATACTTTCATGAAACACATCATATTACAGGAGAAATAATTCATAACATTTAAACTTTAACTATGACTACAAACGCTATTACATCAATGAAATTCATCGCACATAACAAATAGGATGCAGGCTCGAGGGTAATCTAGTTTAGCCTCGCGTAAGTTCGTGGGTAAATGGCTTAACCCTTAGACTTATCACTTTGACATAAATCACGATTTTTTTTGTGGATTAATCAATTTATCAGCAACCTAAAGAGTCAATTATCAATCATTCATTCATTTCTCAATAGGTAATCAAGGCAATGATAATTAATGACTCAAAACTTAATTCATGCATCATTAAAGTGAATAAACATGCATAATGCTCAAAAGTATAATTAACCTTGTAATCATCACAATTCAATGCAGAATGCAAATAAAAATCATTAAAACACATGAATTAATATCAATAAAATGCACACTTTTGAATTTGAACAGGCTTCTACATCTAATTCTTGTCTGGCAAATTAGAATAAGGGTGAAACAGGACAAAAGCCAGATGCTCATCCTAGTAATATCAATTATGACATCGTCACCTATTTAAAGAAGATCCCAATGCGATTGAGTGTGCATGATGCACTTCAACTATCCCCAGAACTGAAACAAGCTCTCGTGCAAGCATTGATGGAACCAAACATCTATGAAGCACATGTGGCTGAAATGAAGGACTCCATAGGAAATAGGCACCCTCCCATCATCTTTGGGTGGGATGTTATGCTGCTGAAGTACATGGAGCACAACCGGCCATTATACTACAAGGGACATATTGAAGGACACCCTATAAATCAGATCCTGTTCAATCAGGGTTCTTTAGTGAACTTAATGCGATTAACAACCCTAGCTAGATTGTCTATCTCTAAGGCAAAGCTCTTCCCTCCAGACATAGTTGTTCAGGGATTAGATCAACATACGCAAAAGCCAGTAGGAGTCATCACCCTCCACGTGGGCTTCGGTAAATTTGAAACTAAGGCAACGTTTTATGTGCTCGATGCAGTCACATCAAATAGAGCCTTCCTTGGGAGAGCGTGGATGCACCAAAATCACGTTCTGCCCTCTTCAGAACACTAGTGCTTCAAGTATATCCAAGATGGCTGAGTGTACTAATATTTTAGGGAATAGAAGCTATTCGGTGATCACGAAGTTCACTTCCATGATTCCAGGTATTTCACTGGAAACAAATAGGAACAGCAACTTCTCAAGGTGACCACTAAAAAGCCCACAAAAGCCATCACGCTAGTAGAAGACTCAAGTAGCAGAGAAGAGGATGAACTAGTCTTCAACATCATCCCTAGATCCCCACAACTCCCGGCAATTCCAATAGATAACAAGACAATCATGTCTATCAACCCCAGGGTGTCCAAGTCGCTAGAAAAGTGTGAAGCAAGTATAGTGAAGTAGTTAAAGATCTTTGTAGTCCCCACCAAAAGGAAACAACCCTAAAATGGTATTTTACAAGCTTGAGCTGAAGAACATGGTCCAAGAAAAGGCCACATCCAGCTTTGATGAACAAGGAGATGCAAGTGAAGAAAATTTTTATGTCCACCCCAAATTGGAGAAACTGTTAACCACAGTCCATCCCATTGGAGGTTATAAAAAGTGATGACAACAAAAACATTGACAAGTCTAGACCCCATGAGATAAGAAGGGGAACATTACGACACACGACAAAAATGATTACTGTGGTGTAGGTCATAAGGAAGAAAAGATAAAAGATGATCAATTGAAAGTCACCGCAATGCACATCACAATAGCCCCATATCTAATGAAGAGCACATGAAGACACAGCAAGAGTAGCCAACAATAGGGATGGTATGTTCAGAAGTGAACACTGATTCTGAAGTAGAAGAAATCTTGTTGCAAGAAATTGACAGTAAGGGACTCCTCCCAGCCCCTCGAGAGATGGAAGCGAGGGGGCAAGCGATAGTCGATGACCTGACAGAGATCAACATGGGCATAAAAGAAGAGCTCGAACCTCTGTTCATTAGTGCTTCTCTATAGTCAAATGAAAGAGAAGCATACATCAATTTACTTAGACAAAACAAAGACTGCTTTGCTTGGAATTACAAGTAGATGCTTGGAGTCAGCAGGGAGATAGCCGAACATCAACTCTCTTTGGACCCTGAACATCCTAGAGTCAAGCAGGGATCGCAATGCATGCACCATGAGATCAGAGATATGGTTATCACAAAGATTGATAAGCTAATTGGTGCAACTTTCATTGAGCCAGTTATGTACACCAAGTGGCTATCAAACATAGTTCCTATCTACAAGAAGAATGGACAAGTGAGGGTATGTGTCAACTTCTGCGACTTAAACAAGGTTTGCCCTAAAGACGACTTCCCACTACCCTTCACAAAACTTATGGTGGATGCCACAACAAGACATGAGGTCCTTTCCTTCATAGACGGATACTCTGGATATAACCAGATAATGATGAATGAAGAAGATAAAGTTCATACAGCCTTTCGCACTCTGAAGGGAATCTTTTGTTACAAAGTCATGTTGTTTGGTCTCAAGAATGCTATGACCTGTATCTTCAATGATCTCTTACATAAATAAGTCAAATGTTATGTTGATGACTTAGTCATAAAAATGAAGAATAAGAAAGGTCACCTTGCAAACTTAGAAATCGTCTTTAGAAGGTTATGCAAATACGACCTAAAGATGATCCTGCTCAAGTGCACCTTTGGAGTTACTAGCGAGAAATTCTTAGGCTCTGTAGTCAAATATCGGGGCATTGAAGTATACCCTGCAAAGATAAAAGCTATTTAAGAGTTACCTCCACCAAGAAATCTCAAGCAACTCAGGTCTCTATAGGGACGTTTAGCCTATATACGTCATTTCATCGCCAACCTTTCTGAGAAATGTGAACCGTTCTCCTAATTAATGAAGAAAGCAATCAAGTTTGAGTGGGACATTGAATGCCAAAAAGTATTTAATAACATTAAGGAATACCTACCCAACCCTTCGGTACTAGGAGTTGTAGAAAAAGGGAGACCTCTCCTCCACTATATTGTAGCACAAGAGGCTTCTCTAGGAGCATTACTGACGTAAAAAATTGAAGAAGGCAAAGAACAAGCCCTATATTACCTCAGTCGTTGCTTGATTGGGGCCAAATTCAAATATTCAGCAATCGAGAAGGTATGCTTGGTGTTAGTCTTTGCCACCAAGAAAATGTGTCATTATATGTTGGCACATAAGGTACAACTCATCTCCAGCATAGATCTACTAAAATACATATTGACCCGACCCACTTTATCTAGAAGGATCGGAAAATGGACTATGTTGCTGATAGAGTTCAATATAGAATACATCCAATGTAAAGCAATCAAGGGACAAGCTTTGGCCAACTTCTTGGTAGCTCACCCAGCAGCAATAGATGAGCCCCTTACCACTAACTTGCAAGACGAGGAAATCATGACTATTGAATACTAACCTGTAGAGGAGTGGGAACTCTATTTCGATAGGGCATGTTGTGTCGAAAACACACATGATGGACAAGTCTTGTGCGCCAGGGCTGTGATCATTTTCCTCACTCCATAGCGAGGTTGTTGACCCCATTGTTGACCCCATGCTTAAGCGAAATTTAAAGGGGGAATTACCCGGCTAGCCACTAGCAAGCCACTTCAAGGAAGCGGCAACCGATCCCCAAAAACCCCAACTTGCACAAAAGGTTTGGGGAATTACCCGGCTAGCCGCTGGCAAGCCACTTCAAGGAAGCGGCAATCGGTCCCCAAAAAACCCAACTTGCACAAAAGGTTAGGGGAATTACCCGGCTAGCCGCTTCAAGGAAGTGACAACCGGTCCCCAAAAAACCCCAACTTGCACAAAAGGTTGGGGGAATTACCCAACTAGCCGCCGACAAGTTGCTTCAAGGAAGCGGCAATCGGTCCCAAAAAACCCCAACTTGCACAAAAGGTTGGGGGAATTACCCAGCTAGCCGTCGGCAAGCCACTTCAAGGAAGTGGCAACTGGTACCCAAAAAACCCCAACTTGCACAAAAGGTTGGGGGAATTACCCGGCTAGCTGCCGGCAAGCCACTTCAAGGAAGCAGCAACCAGTCCCCAAAAAACCCCAACTAGCATAAAAGGTTGGGGGAATTACCTGGCTAGCCACCAGCAAGTCGCTTCAAGGAAGCGGAAACCGGTCCCCAAAAAACCCCAACTTGCACAAAAGGTTGTGGGAATTACCCAGCTTGCCGTCGGCAAGCCGCTTCAAGGAAGCGGCAACCGGTCTCCAAAAAACCACAACTTGCACAAAAGGTTGGGGGAATTACCCAGCTAGCCGCTTCAAGGAAGCGGCAACCGGTCCCCAAAAAACCCCAACTTGCACAAAAGGTTAGGGGAATTTCCCTACTAGCCGCCAGCAAGCCGCTTCAAGGAAGCGGCAACCGATCCCCAAAAAACCCCAGCTTGCACAAAAGGTTGGGGGAATTACCTGACTAGCCGCCGGCAAGCCGCTTCAAGGAAGCGGCAACTGGTCCCCAAAATCCCCATTGGTGCAAATGTTCGAGGGACCATCCGGCTTCCGTCTGCCACGTAGCGGCTACTGGGTAACTACCCATATAGGCAAGCTGAATCAATTAGTGGGATATGACGGGATTTGACTGCTTAAATCTCGTAAATCAATCAATTACGTGGACCGCGTAATCAAACCGAGACATACGCCACCTTCCATCTTCAGGTCCCCCAAAGAAGGAAGGTGGCCCATTATAAAAGGAGGGCTATCCCCTCCCAAAAGAAGAAAAGCTTTTCACCCCTCGGAGAAACCTTCGTTCGGACACTGGTGACGCTCGCTTCCGCCCCTTAGAGAAGACGTCGGCCGGAGGCTCTAAAGGAAGAGAGACGCTCGTGGACCTGACGCCCGTTTGCCGCACCGGAGCGAGGACTTCTGATCACTGCCAATGACCCTCTGCAAGTAAGCCCTTCCTCCCTCGCCATTTTACGTATGGTTTAAACGACGTTTCCTTGAGCCCCGACCATGTAACACCTTTCCCATACAAGAGAAAGGTCAGAGGACGGACCCGAGTATCATTCCTTCAGAAACACGTCTGAAGGTACCGGCGGCTGTTAGTTAACTACCCGAAAGGGTAAGGCGAATCAATTAGAAAGATACGACGAGATTTAATCACTTAAATCTCACAATCAATCAATCACGCCGATCGCGTGATTGAACCGAGACATGTGTCGGGTTCCATATTTGGATCCCCCCAAAGAAGGAAGGTAACCCCTTATAAAAAGAGGGCCTTCCCCCCCATTGAGGCACACTTGGACCCCTTGGAAAAGATGCCAATTGGAGGTTCTAAAGGAGGAGAGCCGCTCGGAGCCCTGATGCCCTCTAGCCACACTGAAGCGAGGACTTCCGATCACTGCTGACGACTCCCTGCAAGTAAGACCCTCCTTCCTCATCATTTTACGTATGATTTAATGATGTTTTTCTTGAGCCCTGACCATGCTAGACCTTTCCCATGCAAGGGAAAGGTCGGAGGACATGTCTGGATGTCATTCCTTCGGATGTACTTTCAAAGGTACCGATAGCCTCCCTCCCGACCAGGTGAATCCACCCGGCACGGTCGAGTTCGGTTCGATCACGACCCCTTTGTCGGGTCCTTTTATGTGGAAACTCGCAATTTCCCAACGTATTTTACATGTTTTATCCATTTTTTGCATATTTCTCTAGGAGGTGTAAGACTACCCTCCTAGTGCCCCAAAAAGGCTTCCAGGATGACACCGTCGGCATGCATCCTTACCGACGTTGGCCGTTCAGATGTATGAACACGTACGACCCAATAATTCCAATTTCTCTGGGAGGGTGGTCTTACACCTCGTGGAGAAATATGCAGAAAATAGATAAAACACGTAAAATATGTGGGGAAATTGCGAGTTTCCACGTAAAAGGACCCGATAGAGGGGTCGCGACCGAACCAAACTCGATCGTGCCGAGTGGATTCACCTGGTCGGGAGGGAGGCTGTCGGTACCTTCGAAAGTGCATCCGAAGGAATGACATCTGGGCTTGTCCTCTGACCTTTCCCTTGCATGGAAAAACATCATTAAATCATACGTAAAATGACAAGGAAGGAGGGGCTTACCTGCAGGGAGTCATTGGCGGTGATCGGAAGTCCTCGCTTCGGTGTGGCGAGAGGGCGTCGGGGCTCCGAGCGGCTCTCCTCCTTCAGAACCTTCAACCGGCATCTTTTCCAAGGGGTCCAAGCATGCCTCTATGGGGGGGGAAGGCCCTCTTTTTATACGGGGTTACCTTCCTTCGTTGGGGGGATCCAAAGATGGAACCTAGCACATGTCTCGGTTCAATCACGCGGTTGGCGTGATTGATTGATTGCGAGATTTAAGTGATTAAATCTCGTCGTATCTTTCTAATTGATTCGCCTTACCCTTTCAGGCAGTTAACTGACAGCCGCCACGTGATAGGTAGACGCTGGCTGGTTGGGATCGGCATCCGCAAGGAGTTTTTAGCTGGTGATTTAGGAGAATCGATTGTAGTGGATAGCCGAAGCTTTGTACCAGCTAGGAGTTCGGCTACCATGTCTTTAACTCAAAGGTCAAACTAGGCATATGAATGGACCTGCACATTGGTGGGAGAGTTAAAGGTCAGCCACCGGGGTGTTTTACTGGTGTGCCGGTAGTCGGCCGGCTGGTTCTATCCGGCCACCCCATAAGGGTCGGATTTTGGTATCGGCATGTTGGTGACGGGCCGGCTGGCCCCCCACTCAACCTGTTCACCTATGGGCCAATAGGGAGCCGACTGGCCCCCCGATCAACTTGTTCAAGTATGGGCCAATAGGGATTTGGGGAGTCAGCTACCGAATTTTGGTACCGGCATGCCGGCGACGGGCCGACTGGCCCCCCACTCAACCTGTTCACCTATGGGCCAATAGGGAGCCGACTGGCCCCCGATCAACTTGTTCAAGTATGGGCCAATAGGGAGCCGACTGCCGGATTTTGGTATCGGCATGTTGGTGGTGGGCCGGCTAGCCCCCTGATCAACCTGTTCAAGTATGGGCCAACAGGGAGCCAGCTGTCGAATTTTGGTGCCAGCATGCTGGTGGTGGGCCAGCTGGCCCCCCCCGTTCAACTTGTTCAAGTATGGGCCAACAAGTAGCCGGCTGCCAGATTTTTGTACCAGCATGCCGATTGGCCCCCCAATCAACCTGTTCAAGTATGGGCCAATAGGGAGCCGGCTGCTGGATTTCGGTATCGGCATGCCGGCGGTGGGCCTGCTGGCCCCCCGATCAACCGGTTCAAGTATGGGCCAATAGGGAGCCGGGTGGCCCCCCGATCAACCTGTTCAAGTATGGGTTAACAGGGAGCCGGCTGGCTCCCCGATCAACCTCTTCAAATATGGGTTAACAGGGAGCCGGTTGTTGGAGTTTGGTATCGGCATGCCGGTAGTGGGCCAGCTGGCCCCCCGATCAACCTGTTCAAGTATGGGCCAACTGGGAGCCGGCTGTCGGATTTTGGTGTCGGCTACCGGATTTTGGCACTAGCATGCCGGTGGCAGGCCGACTGGCCCCCGATCAACCTGTTTAAGCATGGAGTCAACAGAATGCCCCTCCCTAGGCAAGGTTGTATGACCTCGGTGGAAGGAAATCGACGTCCTAGGGTTGAATGACCCTCCATGTGTGAGTGGTAAGCCATGCGAGGTTTCACACTTTGTGAATCATCTGTCGCTGGTTATAAAATAGAGTTGGGCTTACACTCTTGGTCACCTAGCCGAGAGATGCCATAAGGGGTGTTGGGCTTAGCCGGCTGGTTGTACAGCAGCCACCTTGTGGGTGCCGACAGCCAGGTGATGAGGTGGAAAGTGTTTGCATGCTGCGTCCAAAAGTTGGTGTTGGCACAGTGAATCTTCGTGTCGTACTTTCCTTGATTTTAGCTCCTAGCCCGCTGGTTGCGCGGCAGCCACCTTGTGGGTGTCGGCAACTAGGTGGTGACGTGAAAGGCTTCATGCACTTGCTTTGCGAAAGCTATCGTCGACACAGTGAATGGTCACGTCGTACTTCCCTTGATTTTACCTCCTAGCCGGCTGGTTGGGCGGTAGCCACCTTGTGGGTGCCGGCAACTGGGTGGTGACGTGAAAGGATTCACGTGCTTCATGTGGCTTTTCCGATTTTCGTCCATCTTTCTCATTTTTCGTGCAGCTTTCTCGGTTCCCGTGTAGTGGTCGTACCATTCACAGTTGTCAGGAATCGTTTCAGCTTTCTTGATTTTCATTCAACCAGTTTTTGAACTGGTTGCTGCCACGTTTGCCAAAATTTGGGTGATGGGTTTTGCTTATAAATAGGAGGTGAAGCCATCTGAAATTTTTCATCTCCTCCTCTTGTTTTCCTCCTTCACTAGTCTCTTTCCTTCCTCTTTCCTTCATCCTTCTTCTCTCCTTCAACGTTCCGATGCCTCACACAAAGAATGTTACGAGCCACATCCGGCGGCCAGCTACTGGGCCATTATGAGAGGCTAGCCTCTAAGCGGACCAGCTCGTCATCTAGTGGGCGGTCGACCGGGCGCCGGCCCACTACTTCTACTGCTACTTCACCGGGTGCGACTACCGGTCCGTCTGCCACAGAGTCGCTGCTCGGTGACTGCTTGCTCACGGCGATGGGGCACCTCAACGCAAAGGATGATGTCCTAGTGCAGATAATGAGCGACGAGGATCAGCCTTGCATACCTGTCTGTGTCGCGTCTATACTTTAAACAAAAAATAATATCAATCTTGCTTAACGAAATTTTTCGTATAAACTATGTCCCCAAGAATTTGTGCGTGTATGCGAGTGAGGTGCGGGGCAGTGATATGGAGAGAGCGTTCATACCACAGCAGGAGTGCCGGGTGCCGGCATAAGCCGGGTCGTTAAAGTGGTTGCCGGTTGATGGTACCGGGCAACCGGCTATTCCCTCTCCCCATTGGTCGATCTTACCTTTGTGCGATGTGGCATTTTAGCCGAGTGGCATGCATGGGTAAGCCTCCCTCATTCCTGCGAGGAACGGTTAGTGTTCTGGTGTGGGATGCAGCCGATGTGTCGGTCCCTTGTGGGCGGCCGTGTCTCCTAGGCGGCAACTGGCTGAACTATCTGACTCGCTTGTTTACTTGCACACTCGTTAGTTTCCAAAGGTGAGGAGGGAGTGTTGTTCCCTCCCTTTATTTGTGAATATATGTGGTGAGTTGTGTGAAGAAGTTGGGACACTCTCCGGTGACCCTCTTTCCTGTGTTTCGTCTTGTTGATTCTGTAGATGGGTTTTTAGGCGGCTGCCTACGATGGAGTCCGCGCAAGGTAGCTATTCCAACCCAATCATGCTATCTGGACCTGCTGGGGAATGAAAGGTCTCTCACCTCACGTCAAAAGACAACCGCTGGACATTCACGTGGGTGTGCTTGGAAACGTGGTTCCCTTGTACTGGAGCATGGGGTAAACACGGTCGGGTCATTTTTTGGCTTCTTGGTGTTTCTTCCAATGAATGGTGAGCCATTTGTTTCGTCGTTCTAATACTGAGGGGGGCACAGGCGTGTTTCAGCGGATTGTGACCCAGAACACACACGAATATTTGGGTGAAGATTTGGCTAGTTCTACCGACCCTCTTCCTTTCCAATATGGACGAGGTAGGACGACTAAAGAGTTGGACCTACTTGTCATGTGTGCATTGTGCATGCATCGTGCGACATGTGAGTCATAAGAGGGGATTCACCGAGGAAAGGAGCGTACCTGTCTGAAGCTGACCTCTCGATCAGTCGGTGGAGAGTCGGATGGAGACGTTGGTCACCGGCTTGTCTGAAGGCAGCGGTCGTGACGAGCCCCGTTCATGGTTGCTCCTCATGGCCATAGGGAACTAGCCTCTTGGATGGCTTGTGGGGAGTTGATCAGAGAAGCCGGCGGCCGACCTGTCTGAAGGCGACGGCTGCGATGATCCCCGGTCGAGTTTGTCTTTCCATGGTCCTGGGGAGCCGGTATGAGAAGCCGGCAACTGGCTTGTTTGAAGGTGGTGGCTGCTATCATCCTCGGTCGAGCTTGTCCTTCGTGGCCCTGGGGAGCCGGTATGAGAAGCCGGCGACCAGCCTGTTTGAAGGCGGCGGCCGCTATCATCCCCGGTCGAGCTTGTCCTTCGTGGCCCTGGGGTGCCGACCTCTTGGTCAGCTTGTGGGGAGTTGGGCTGCTGAGTTTCACCATCAACTCTGATCGTTGGGCGCCTAAAGGGGCAGGAAGGGCAGAATGCTCCTAGTCCTATCCTGGAGTGTTGCTCTTCTGGAGGTGTGGGCGGATTTCTGGTTGGAAGTGCTGGCGGCCGGTTGGATAGCACGCGAAAGCTGAGTAAATCCTCTAGAAGAAGAAGTTGGTTGTTCAGGGCTATGGGGAGCCGGTCCGAGAAGCCAATAGTCGGCCTATCTGAATGAGACAGCTGCGATGATCCCTGGTTGAGTTCATCCTTCATGGCCTTGGGGAGCTGGTATAAGAAGCCAGCGACTGGCCTGTTTGAAGGCGGCGACTGCTGTCATCCCTAGTTGAGCTTGTCCTTCGTGGCCCTAGGGTGCCGACCTCTTTGTCAGCTTGTGGGGAGTTGGCCCACTGAGTTTCACCATCGGCTCTAACCATTGGGCGCCTGAAGGGGGAGGAGGGGCAGAATGCCCCTAGTCCTATCCCGGAGTGTTGCTCTTCTGAGGTGTGGGTGGATTTCTGGTTGGAAGTGCCGACGGTCGGTTGGACAGCATGCGGAAGCCAAGTAAATCCCCTAGAAGAAGAAGTTGGTTGTTCAAGGTCGTGGGGAGCCGGTCCGAGAAGCCGACAGTCGGCCTGTCTGAAGGCGGCAGCCGCGATGATCCCCGGTTGAGTTCATCCTTGATGGCCTTGGGGAGGCGGTATGAGAAGCCGATGGCCGGTTGGGTAGTACACGGAAGACGCTGTGGTCCCCAGTCGAGTTATCTATGGGTAGAACTTCTTCAACTGCGACAGATTGACCAGACCGAACTCTTGTTGGGTGGCTTCATCAAAAAGGTAAGTGGCCCCCCTACTGAGGGTCTTGGTGATGACGTATGGGACACACCAGTTTGGGGAGAATTTTCCCGTGGAACCTGTTGGGAAGGTGGCGCGAAGGACTAAATCACCGCATGTGAGGAGCCGGGGATGGACTTTCTTATTGTAAGCCCTTGCCATCTTTCGCTGTTAAGTTTGGGCATGGTCTAATGCTCTCAACCTTCTCTCGTCTAGGAGATTGAGCTACAACAGGCGCGATTCCGACCACTGGTCATCGGAGTCTGCTTCTTCCTTGAGGATGCGAAGGGACGGAAGTTCTACTTCCACCGGCAATACTACTTCGGACCCATATACCAGCAAGTATGGCGTTGCTCCGGTGGTAGTCCGTAGGGATGTCCAGTAGGCCCAGAGTGCGTACGGGAGGTGGTCGTGCCAGTCTTTATGTGTTCGAACCATCTTCTTGGGAATCTGGACCAATGTCTTGTTAGCCGCTTTGACCGCTCCGTTCATCTATGGCCTGTAGGGGGACACCCTTAGGTGACAAATATGGCACTGCTCGAGATAGCCTGTGACCTGCTTAGCTGTAAAGTTGGTGCCATTGTCGGTCACCACCTCGAAGGGTACGCCATACTAGGTGACAATGTTGTCGCGCAAGAACCTCTGGGTGGCAGCTGCCGTGACTGTTTTGTAGGAAGCCGCCTCCACCCACCTAGTGAAGTAATTGATGGCCACCAGTATGTATTGGTGTCCATTGGTGGCTGCCAGCTTGACCTTGCCTACCACATCCAAGGCCCACATGGAGAATGGCCAAGGGGAAGCCATGTTGTATAATTCCTTGGGGGGGGTGTGGATGAGATTTCCATGTACCTGGCACTGGTGACAGCGACGGACGTAAGTGGTGCAGTCTGCCTCCATTGTGCTCTAGTAGTAGCCTTAGAGCATGATCTTTTTCACCCGGAGGATCCCATTCATGTGGGATCCGTAGACACCTTCATGGATTTCCTACATAACCGTACGTGCCTCGGGCTGGGTTACACACCAGAGAAGAGTCTGGTTGTGAGATCATTTGTAGATCTGTCGCTTAAGAAGCTTGAGCTGAATCTAATCACTGTTAAAACTATTATAAACTAAGTATTTAAAGTCGAACACCCAACCAACTACAACAAGGATTTGTGGTCACCCTCCAACCAACCAACACTGGAGTTTGTAGTCGCACTCCCCAACCAACCAAGGATTTAGTTGAATCCTCCAACTAACCAAGGATTTAGGTTGAATCCTTCAACCAACAAGGATTTAAGGTCGAATCTTTCAATCAACAAGAGTTTAAGGTCAAACTCTTCAACCGACAAGAGTTTAAGGTTGAACTCTTCAACCCATCACTCCAAAAGGAGTACCCACGTGTGTTTAGGTTGAACACACGTCTAATCAACTAAGGAAACATGAGACCAATCCCTTACAACACAATCAAAATGAATTCACCGAAGAATTTAAACTTTAAGCTTTTGCACCTTCAAGATCTCCTTTCACCAAAGCATGAAAAATCCTCGAACCAAGTCCAAGACGTGAGCACCAGAGTCGTGAGAAGGAGAGTGAAAATTCATGAGTGAATGGTGTGTAAAAATGATGAATTGAGCTCCTATTTATAGATGCAAACTTAAATTAAAACCAATCTAAAATCGTTATAATAATTTTAAAATTGTTATAACATTTTTCAATTTTACCATATAATTTCAACTAGATCATTGTACCAAATGGGTGTTCTGACAAATTCGTTATAACATTTTCAAAATCATTATAATGATTTTCCTATGTGTCAAATCTTGGATTTTGCAAATCTAATCTTAACTACTAAATCTTTTCAAAAATTTTCCTAATTAGTGGAAAATTCAAAATTCATTGTATCGATTTTTAAATCATTATACTGATTTTTCTTGAGTATCTAAAATTACGAATTTTCCTAAATTAAATATCTTAGTAAATATTTTTTTAAAAACTTTCCTAATTATTATTTGAAATTCAAAATTCATTATAACGATTGTGTAAATCGTTATACTAATTTTCCTAAATTCCTTAATTTACGGGATTTTCTTTAACAGTCTTATTTTTCAAAATATTTCCTAAGTTTTGGAGTATAATCAAAAATCATTATACCAATTTTCTTAGATGTAGAATCATGTGATTTGTCATATAAATAGTGAATCATTATAATGTTTTTCAAATCATTATTTCGATTTTGGCCTATGTTGATTTTAATATGTGTGGACTTAAAATCTAAATGAGTGACCTATACTAGTGTCCAAACCATTTTAAATGAATGTGTGTGCTCGTGATTTGTCTTCATTGGCTTCAATACTTTCATCTTTAATTTCTGTAATTTCTTTAACACACTTTCATTTTCTTTTGACTTCACCACTTTGTAGCTTTCTCTTGATTTCTTCATCTTCTTCATATCAAGTTATATGACATCATCGAAACCTATAAAGGGTGAGTTCTCAACAATCTCTCCCTTTTTGATGATGTCAAAATCACTCCACAAACATTCTAAGGAAGTACTTGTTTAAGCACCTAATACAACACATACAACATATCTCCACAACTTACATTTTTCTCCCCCTTTTTGACATTCATGAAAAGAAAGCTCCCCCTGAAAGAAAGCTCCTCCTGCATAAAGTACTTTTCCTATCTAAAGAATGTGCTTGAAGCAAAGTAAGTTTGATATTTCAAAATTCATAAGTTTCAAACAACATAAAATAAGGTTTAATAATTGTCATAATCATTCAAGAAAATAATATGTGTTCGATTATTTTAATTTCACCGCAAGTGCATGGGTTCAAATGTAATTAGTGTGCAAGTACGAGTTTGTCCACAAAGATTATTTAATTGGTACTTTGTTAAATTTGTGTGTTACAATTACTGAAACAATTAACACTAAAGCAATGTCACAGTTGCTCTGTCCCAAATAATTGCTAGAATGTTCTTTAATTAATTCTTATATCCGTAATTCTCAAGGAAATTTCATTAAACTTAACTACGTTTTCACTTAGGCTATTTTGATTTAAAAGATGCTCTTAATAAATTATCTGAATTTTCTACTAAAAGGCCTAAGCAATTAGGTTTTCATTCCGAATACTTAACTTTTCTTAATTCTAAAATGTTCTGTATTTCGATTTGCATGCAGTTGAGTCTATCTTAATTAAAATGCAATAACCCATAGAATTAGTCTATGGGTAAACATCCTTACTAACAAACCACTCATTGATTAATCGCTTAATAAGCTCAACAAAACTTAACCAATGACGTTAGTTTGTGGTTAAACCACTTAAGCAATGGGCTAACTCGTTGGTAAATGAGATATATTTGAATTTCAGATGGAATTAAGTTACAATTCACGATTTCTAAAATTTATAAGAATTGCTCACTTCTCTTTTTGTTCTTTTTATCTTTAGGACACAATAGACAACAAATAAAACAAAACACATTTATAAATACTTAGAGAAATAAAGAGAAATATTCAACAATACGTTAAACATAATATCATTCTCCCAACATTGTAACATATATAATAAGAAAGGAAAAGGAAAAAGAAAAGGAGAGAATACCTAATTATCCACTGTAATTTTCACCCTTCAAAACTTGCTTAGGCCAAGCACTCTCTTTGTTTTTACTTCTAGCCCACCAAGTCGTCAAGCTGGCAAACTTTCCTTTCAACCTTGAATGATTTTTTGAGCGTCACTCCACATTTTCACCAAGGAAGAGAGGAAGAAGTAGCTAGCGCCAAGAGTCTTTCCTTTAAGGATACACTCAGGTAGAGAAAAGAATAGCAAATACACTAGGGAATTGATAAAGGAAGAAGAGGTCGTCAATCTCCTCTCGAGAAGAAATGAATGGGTGGAAGGTGGAAGATGAAGAAGAAGGAGAATATGATTACCGAAGGTGTCTGGATGAAGGAGGAGGGGGGTCATTTTCATGGCTAAGGGGCTCCTTTTATAGACTAAGGGAGTGGCAGTTCCTCAGCTAGCATTATCAAGGACATGGTGCACATCTGGATGTGTAGGATCATTCCATGCAAGCCCACTTCTTTTCCCTTTTAGTCCATGTTCTTTATGATCGAACATTTGCTAAATTGAATTTCTCAGCTTTAACTCTTTCGTGAATTTCTTTGTAATTGCTTATCTAAGAGTACTTTTCCGTGAAGCAAGTTATATTACAGGAAAAATAGCAACATTTGAAACTTACATTCCTTCAAGTTTGACTTCATCTTAAAAACATAAAAACCAATGATAAAATCAACAAAATTACTGAAAATGTCTGAAATTTTTTTTTTTTTTTTAAATTTAAAATTTTAGTGTACCCTCCCCCAGATACCTAAACTTTGCATTGTCCTCAATGTAAATGGAAAAGTTCAGTATAGAAGAGCAAAAATATGACACACAATGAAAAGTATGACATAATAAGCACACCCCTGATACCTATCATGAAAATGTGACACATGCTTAATAATGGAGAATGCATTAAACTCGACAAACTAAATCATTCTAAATGCAAGAGTAATGCTAAAGAAATTGAGTGCAATTGCAATGCATCAGTAAAAAGTAAGGATAGGGGTGTAATATTTTGGGAATTAAAGAAACAGTATATTTGAAATGATAAAAATAGTATATATATATATATATTCTTGTAGAGTTCTAATGGCTCACAAGAAAGCCAAGTGATTTATAAACAGACACCACCAAACTATAGCCTTAATAGCTTAAGTTGTGTGGTGTTACTCATTCCTTCCATGAGCCACATGCCCATCAGGTAAGCGAGGATTCTAGATAGATTGACTTGGAAGAGTACATTTGTTTCTTAGATTGAGTGAATTGGATATTTGATTCAATTGTGTATCGATTCTTTTAATGGCTTGATCATGAGCAGCAATTTGAGAGTTAGATTTGATTGTGGGAATAGCTATCTCTTCCCTAATTCGATATTTGATTTAGGACATAGACAAGGTGGGAAATAGACAGGATGAGATAGCCTCTCTGTGTAGGAGGGAAATAGACAAGAACAACAACAACAACAAGAGGACGAAGAACAACAACAATAACAAGAAGAGGAAGGACAGGAGGAAGAACAACAAGAAGAAGATGATATCACTCTTGGGGACTATCTCCAACAATACAAGAAGAGAACTTCCTTCTCCTCTGATGAAACTATTCCTAAGAATATTCACCCTGTTTCGGAAGTTGAAGAATAGGTGGCAGCTCAAGTAAGACTTAAATTTTCAAATTTGACCACTAATTTTACTTTCATATTAACTTAAATATACATATATCATTTTACCTTTAAAACTTGATTTTTAGGAACAAGAGTTTCCAGTGGAACCAGCTATTCCCACTTTTGAATTACAAGATTTTGGGGAAGTGGAGAGGACCATTAATGAAGCTATTATTTTTGCTGCAGAAGAGGTCCATGTAAAAATTTTAAAATAAATTTCTCTTTTAGTTCAATTCTTTTTGTTTATAACCTCCTCTTAACCTTTTTTTTTTTTACAGGATGCACAAGAAAGAGAAATTCTTTCTCCTGAGAGAGTTCAAAGGGAAGAAGGATTTGTCGAGAGTCCTATTCCCAGTCAGCATGTTGATAGTTTAGAGTAGCCAGAGAATGCTACTGAACACAGATATGATACTGGTGGAGTTGAAAATATTTTTGTGACTGAAGACACTCCATAGAACATGAATAGAGAACTTGTGGTTTCTTCACCAACCATTGAATAAGATGAAGGAATTGCAGCCCCAACAGCACCATCATCCTTGAAATTCACAGATCCAGCTCACTAGGAATAGAGCAATTTGGTTTTCTTCAAGGACCATGAAGCTTATATGCTCTTCCAACAAATTAAGGGCTATGATGTTTTCTTCAGTAGGCCAGTGGATTTTGATTTTATGGATGAGATCAAAGAATTGCTAGATTTCCAAAGCTTGCTGAAAATTATCCCAAGGATAGGTGGAAATTTAAGAGTTGAAAATCTAATACCTGCCTTCTATGCCAATTTGCATTTAGAGGATGGTGTTTATGTCAGTAATGTTACAAAGGTGGACCTTCATCTTACACTTGAATTTGTAAATGATAGCCTGGGTTTGAAAAATGAGGGTCTAGAAATTCTTGAATCTACAACTATTGTAGACTGGTTAGAACAAGACATGAAGAACTGTATGGCCATCAACCCTCGAATCAATTTGTTCAACAAGCTGAAACAATTAAGAGGGAAAGCTCATATGATTGCATTGATTCTAATTAGATCCATATATCAAAGGCATGGACATGATTTAGAATTTTCCACCTTTATAAAGATTGCAACATATGTAGTGTTAAATAGGATTCAGGTGAATTGGTATAAAATATTCATCTCAAAAATTGCCAATATAAAGAAGAAACTGTTTTATGGTGATCTCATCTATCAACTAGTATCCAGATCTTTTGATTTATCTTCCTAGTCTGTAAAGAAGTTGAAGTCTAGGGTATTAACTGCTAAAGATCTTAAATAGTTATCTAAGGAAAATAATCTTACTTGTCAAATTCCTCAAGATGAGCCATCTTCTTCACAACAAAGAGCACCAATCTCTCTTTCTGACAAAGTAGATATTGTGCTATAGGAAATTGGACAGCTAAAAGAAGATATAGCAACCTTGAAGTCCAAGTTTCCTGATATTTAAATTTTAAATGTAATTCATTTGTAATTCAAACATTTAGAGAGAAAAACTCTCTTACCTGTGAACATTTAAATGTGTGTAATTAACTCTTAAATATTTCCTATTTATATTTTGTGTTTGATTTAACTTATAGTTTTGTGGTCTATTTTCTTTTTAAAATTTCCACTTAACAGTTTCACTAGATTATATTCTCCATTAGTATCTCTCTTCTTTAACCATATAAATCGTGGAATAATCTTTAATCATACTCTAGATAATTAATGTCGTTCTATTTCATTAAATCCCAAACTTAAAAATAGCACCACCTGGTAAACAGAACCATAAATGACTTGAAATATAATAACCAATAGGGATGGTTTGTGGGTAAACAAATTAACCCATGAACTTACTCTGTTGATAAACTCCAAAGGTTCTTTTTTTTCTCTTTTTTTTCATTTTTTTCTTTTTCTATCGGTAAATAGGTTAACCCACAAACTTACTTCATTGGTAAACAAGTTTACCCACGACCCTACCTTAGGAAAGATCAAGTAACAACATTATACTAACATAATAAGGCTTAAAATATATAATGTATAAATCTAAATGTTTTTCTTTTCTTTTTATATTTTATATTTTTTATGTTTTTATTATTATTTTTTTTTTAATGTTTTTATTTTTAATCTTCTTCTAAGCTAACAACCTCTACATCTTTCCTAACTAAATACCTTAGAAAATGTTTTAATCTTTGACTATTAATCTTAAAAATCTCGTGGCTTTGAGGATCCTTCAAATCTACTGCTCCATATGGATAAACATGCTTGATGATAAATGGACCAGTCCATCTGGATTTTAATTTTCCTGGGAAAGAGTGTAATCTTGAATTATATAATAAAACTTCCTATCCTATTTCAAACAACTCTATATAAAATTCTTTTATCATGTAATGCTTTCATTCTTTCCTTAACTATTTTTGAACTTTCATAAGCCATATTTCTTAATTCTTCTAACTCCACTAACTATACTTGTCTATTAGTTCTTACTATTTTAATATTTAAATTCAGTTACTTAAGTGCTCATAATTCTTTATGTTCTAATACCATAGGCAAATAACAAGTCTTTCTGTACACTAATTTATATGGAGTTGTTCCTAATATTGTTTTATAAGTTGTTCTATATGCCCAAAGAGAATCATCTAATTTATTCGTCTAGTCTCTCCTAGTGGTGTTTACTACCTTTTCTAAAATTCTTTTATTTTGCTTATTAGCACTTTCAACTTGTCCACTAGTTTGAGGATGGTAAGGGGTAGGTAACTTATGTAACACTCCATATCTTTTTAACAATTTCTCAAAATTTCTGCTACAAAAATAAGTTCCTTATCACTAATAATTGCTCTTGGAACACCAAAACAAGAAATTATATTAGATCTCAAAAATCTCATTACTATTGTGGAATCATTAGTTTTAGTAAGGATTGTCTCTATCCATTTAGATACATATTCTACTACTAAGAGGATATAAATAAAACCATTAGAATTTGGAAAAAGTCTCATGAAGTCTATATCTCATACATCAAAAACTTCTACTTCTTGGATTGGGTTTAATGGCAGCATATTCCTTTTTGCAATTCTACGTACTTTTTGACATTAAACACATCTTTTACAATATTCAAAACCATTTTTGAACAAAGTTGGCCAATATAGGCCGCTATGAAGCACCTTTGTTGCTATCGTTTTAGCTCCAAAATGCCCTCTAGTAGGTTGGTCATGACAAAATGGTAATACTTGTTGAGTTTCAGTTTCTGAGATACATCTTCTTACAATCTGATTAGGACATTGCTTAAAAAGATAAGGGTCATCTCAAAAGAAATATTTGACCCTAAATAGAAATTTTTTTTATCTAAACTAGACCAATTGTGAGGTAATAAGCCCATGGCTAAATAATTAACTATATCAGTATACCAAGGATAAGAATTCAACATAAACAATTTCTCATTTGGAAAAGTGTCATCTATTGGAGGATTAAAGAGAAATGAAGCATTTTTCCTTTTAATTGTGACATCCATTGGATAGTATTTTCCTAGAAATTCAGAACAGAATTGATTATATGTGATAATTCAATTTGGTTGTAAACTGTATAACCATCTTTTTCCATTATCTTTTAAAGCAAAAGGCATATACCTTAGTTTAATTGCATCAACAATATTGCATCAACAGTCATGTTTGGTACTTTCATCATGTTACAAACTTCATTAAATTCTTTTAGGAACCAACAAGCATCTTCTTTTTCGAACCCATGAAATTTTGGTAATTAGTTGATGTAATTAGAATTTAATTCAAATTTGTCATTAGGGCATTCAGGTAGTATGATACAGGAAAGTTCATCTATTAAATTAGGGTAAAACATACTACCTATTGTTTCTTCGATAGGTTAATCATGCTACAGGGCAGCCATAAGTGTTCTTCTTGGAGGTGTTCTGACTAATCTATGAGATGAATCCCTAGACCAACTTGACATACAACATTTAAATGTAAAAGAAGGTTTACATGTGTACCGTTATTAGATGAGCTTTAGCTGCCATCTCATGTTGTCATTCGACAGGTACATCTATTTATAGTAATACCACAACTGTAGTAACTGATATAACATTTTAGATTTCTTAAAAATATGTAATGAAAGAACCACATTCATATAGATTTTTAGCACGATACAACAGAGATGTTCCAAAGGAAATAAAAACATTGCACATGTGTTCAACAAAGGAAAATTTTGAAATAACCCACAGCTAGGTTCGTGGGTAAACTAGTTTACCCTCAAACTAACATGTGGGTAAATAGGAAATATTTCACACAGTGTTGCAGAGTATTTGCATAGGGAATTAACTTATGAAATCACACTGCAGAAGCAGGCAAAGATAATTGATGAATAAGTTCAGTGCTATAATCTCCTTTGAACAGGTGGATCATGTAATAATAAAGATCATCCCAAGCATAATAGATAAGCTTGTCTCCATTGATGAAATAGAAACCCTTGATTTTTCCTACAAAAGGAATGTCAGGAGTTCCCAGATTTTTCAGTTGCAATTCAATGTAGACTCGACTCCATTCCCAATTTTCAATATCCTGTACTTTCCAAATTTTGAATTTCATATCATCATCTCACCATCTAATTAAACTTAATGATTGAGGCCCTCCATTGATTCCTCTCAGTATAGTCAACTCAACTAAATCATAGAATGAACTTGACAGTGCTCCCATAGGGTATGGAATGAGTAAGAGCCTCATTGATTCATCTTCAATATTGATGGCAATGACATTAATCTCATTAATAAATGTAGGGGTACAGTTTGTTACTAAGTAAATAACTCCCTCTAAAAGCACATGGTTTTGGTTGTTTGTTGGTTTTCCCCCAAAGTAAACTCTTCTGACAGGTTGTCATTGGTGTTTATCAAAATGATAAACCAACAAGTATTGTCAATCAGTCCACATTTGGGGTTCGTCTCAACAAAATAATTTGTGCATTATCCTTTTATCAGTACCCTTAAATGTCAAGATTGCACCTGAGTCATGCATCATAAGTTTATCTCTATTAGAGTTTGGAAGTATTAATTCTACATTCATAGTAGGGTTCTTAATTTCAATATCAAATCTGCTAGAAAATGGCTCTCCATAATAACCATAAATAATTAGTCCACCATTACAACCTAAAATATTTTCAATTCCCACCAATAAGGTAAGTTGAATGCTAGATTCAGAATCAATTTCATGGTACAAATATTTTCTTTAATGCGCATCATACCAAATCACTCCACTGATTGTATTCCTCATTTTGTATGCTTGGCGGGAACAAAAGTAATGATCTGAAATGAATGCTTTGACACTTTTGCTAACACAACTTAGTTTGCAAATTTCTCTCATTAGCAAATAGCTTAATATCTCGCACAAGATGTCTACAAGGATCTCCATCTCTCACTAAAATTCATTAAATCCAAACACTTCATTAAATTAGCACTTAAGCTCAACTCGACACATCTAATAATCATGAAATAAATGCATAATGTAAGGGTATTAATATGATTGGAAATGACCGCATTATAAAATTTCTGAAGATCCTGTCTACTATAGTTTACCCTCAGACTAAGTTCAAGGGTAAAGGTGTTTACCCTCAGACTACTACGTGGGTAAACCAGAAAAGTATTAAATACTTATGGATCTTACCATCCAATCGTTCGATTATTCGATTATCCTTATAAAAATTATTAAGGCCCTATCGTGCATTAACCCATTTTCTAACAACTACATTCACAGAACTCTCCTCCTCCCACGATACATCATGACTTCCACCTCCACCATGCCTCCCTCTACTCCAGCTTCAAATTATGAGTGGATTAAGATGCTAAACTTCAAGAAGTTTAGAATAAATGTAGAAATGTGGCATAATGAGGGGTGGCACAAGCTTAAAGCCGCAATCAGAGAATAGGAATTGAAGAGAGTAGGGAGATTGGTATCGTAGTGCAAACCTTCCTCAAGGAGAAGATAGCCTCTCATGTTGAGAGAGAGGTAGGGCAGGAGCAGTTAGCTCGCCCTAATAATCGTTTGGTTCATGATTTGATGAAGAGAAAATGTGTTTTCTCGTTTCATAGAGAAATATTTTGCTTAGCCACCAACAAGTCTATTAAGATCAGAACTAGTACATATTTTTGCACTCCATGGCAAACAATAAGACCTCAAAGGTCATTGTCCATAGAAGATTGGATGAGGTTGTTGACCCCCATGCTTGAACCCAAGAGTCAGGGGACCAGCCGGCCTGCCGTTGGTAAACCGGTAGAAAAATCGGGCAGCCAGCTCCCCAAAACCAACACTTGAACCGAAGCGTTGGGGGACCAGCCAGCCAACCGCCGGCAAACTGGTAGAAAAACTCGACAGCCGGCTCCCCCAAAACCCACATGTGAACCAAAGAGTTGGGGGGACCAACAGGCTGTTGACCCCATGCTTAAGCAAAATTTAAAGGGGAATGGAGCTGGCTTGCCGCCGGCAAGCCGCTTCAAGTAAGCGGCACCCGGATCCCCAAAAGCCCACATTTGGTGAAAAGTTGGGGGCTCACACATTTGGTGAAAAGTTGGGGGGATGGAGTCGGCTTGCCGCCGGCAAGCCACTTCAAGGAAGCGACACCCGGATCCCAAAAACCCACATTTGGTGAAAAGTTGGGGGGGTGGAGCCGGCAAGCCGCTTCAAGGAAGCAGCACCCGGATCCCCAAAAACCCACATTTGGTGAAAAGTTGGGGGGATGGAGCCGGCTTGCTGCCGGTAAGCCGCTTCAAGGAAGCGGCACCCAGATCCCCAAAAATCCACATTTGGTGAAAAGTTGGGGGGATGGAGCCGGCTTGCCGCTTCAAGGAAGCGGCACCCGGATCCCCAAAAACCCTCATTTGGTGAAAAGTTGGGGAGATGGAGCTAGCTTGCCGCCGACAAGTTGCTTCAAGG